>JAOVYW010004194.1:0-13346 GCA_025775045.1 Hiodon tergisus | reverse complement strand
ATTATACAATGTTTCAGCACTGTGCCAGAAATGTCCTTAACATACAAAGTATTGTTCATGATTAGATGTACATAGATAATGTTATAATTGTATAAGATGTCTTTTTGGTTCTGCGTTTATTATTGCCACCTGAATGCAGTGACCCATAAAGACTCATACCCTCTGCCACGCGTTGGGGAGTCTTCGTCTTGCCTCAAGTGTGTACTGGCGGGTGGAAGTGAATCCCCTAGACCACGAGAAGTTTCATTGCTTGCCATTGGTCTCTGCAACGCTCCCGCCACATTCCAGAGATTGGTGCGGTGGTGTCTCGGAGACCAGGTAAACAAAACTCCCACCTGATATTTCTGGATGGTGTCGCCGCGTTCTCTCCAGATTTTCAGGCCCACCGTAGACATCTGGAGCAGGTCTCCAAGTGGCTGTGGCAGCATGGGCTGAAACAGAAGCTGCAGAAGCACCGGCTATTGCAGAAAGAGGTGAGGAACCTGGGGAACATTGCCAGCGGAGCAGAGATTGCAGCGGCCGGGCCGGGGCGACAGGCCGAGGATAGATCCGTCTATGTTTATTCTGGCCAGGTATGGGAGAAGATATCCGGAGATGGACCGTGGGGTGCCCTCGATGCCACCAGCAAAGGTTGTCTCTAAGGTGAGATTGTCCACCTCTGATGGCTTGGGAGTGGTGGCCTTAGACTGTACCAACACCTGTTCATACTAACTAACTTTTTTTCCAGCTATAAGTGGGCAGTATTAGTCAAAGATTTGGGAACTATACAGGTGCACTATACAGGCGCGCAAGTGTACCATGCTCAACCACCCTAAGCCTGGGGCTTCCGTAACATGTTTCCCTTGAAATAAGAAGTGAGCTGGCTAAGTTTCTGCAGGCAAGTTTACTTAGTTTTTAGGATTAATGGAGTTGTGTTTTAGTTATTTAGTAAGTATTTTTTGCAGAATTCTGTTCATTTTAGAATTATTTAGTTATTATTTCGGTGTATTTTGGGGTGTTTCTTGTGGATACCAGTTTAAATTGACAAAATGCAAGGAGACGTTCTAAATAATAAGCCTACTTAAATGTGTGTCCAACAAATTAAATTGCAGTGAGGGCTGAGGGCAAATACTGCCAGACACAGCATCCTTCCACAGCTGGCGAGGTATAGCTTGGGGCGGGGGGTAACTTGTGACATAAGTGTTAGTAATATTGGTGTCAACTTTTCCAAGGGACATTCACAGCCCTACCCTGTTTTTTTAAAAGTAAAATACATTGTGCAAGAATCCCAACCTGATCCAGGATTATAAATTAGACTCTCACAGTTTATCAGCTACTGCCATTAGAATGCAAAAAAAAACTTTTTTGGATTTTTCAGTATCACAAAGTTGGTGCTTTGTAGTTTGTTAATGGTTGCTCCTGACGCAAAGGTCAAACCCTTGAGACATGCCATTTCTCATCTGTGTTGATACTCAGCACGTATTATTATTTTTATTCAGTGAGTCAACTAACAGCTATTGAAGAACGGAGATTAGGAAACTTTACTCTCAAGGGGTAAGGTTCAGAATGTGCAATGTGCAAAAAACAAAACATGTTTAACTGCATTGTTCTACCATAAAAAGAAGGCTTCGAGAACTTCTTGGCAACCACTGTGTTTGGAGGTGTTATTTTAGCTGCAGAGAAACCTTCTGCTCTTTAGAGATGGGTGGGATTTCTCCCCGTACTTTTATTCATGGTACAATTATACTTTATATATAAGAATAAAGCAAGCAATATAAACATATAATATAACCTTGACCATAACCTAAATAAAACAACTATGTGGTAATACACTGAACACTATTATTATGCATTAAGCAGTGCCTGTATTAGAAATGACATTCTCAAATATCAATATCCATGTGCTTATGGGTGGAAGTCAAGGTAATTCAAGACAAGGTTGTAAATGTCACAACCTGTGTGACGCCCAAAAACACCCTGATCCGACAGCTCTTACCCGAAAGCAGCACACAGGAAAAGGTAAGTAGCAAAAAAATTCCAACGCCATATTTCACAAATTCATATAAAAAAAATAAAAAACATAAATATCCACTGACCAGGACACAGATTAATATTAAAGGAGCGCCACAAACACACACAAAGAAGAAGTGGCGGGTGGGCCCACCAGTGCCACTAATAAAAATGAAACCCAGGTGACACTATTGGCCTAGCTCTCGAGACCCTGTCTACAGGTGGCCCCTTTTCCAGTCCAGACCACATGTGCCACAACAAAAGCAAATGGTGTGCCTGTTTGTCTGGCTCGTCAGAATGCAGACACAGAAGGAGGTTCTTCACCTCGTTTTGGTGACATTGTAGCACCATGCAGACATGATTCTGACACATTTATGAAAGGGTGTCACATTGTCTGCATTGTTTTCGTAAAAAAAACCGTACCATGCCTTGCAGTTTCAGCACCATGCCTAAACAGGCTAACAAACATACTATGTAACAACACGTTTTTTCACCAAAAAAAAAGAACAAAACTCACAGCAGATGATGCTGAGGCCAGCTTTCAATCGACAACTTACTCAAACATAATTACTTAAGAAAGAAGTTGTGGACTTCGCAGCCTTTTCACACTGTACCCCAATGTGTAAAGTGAATTTTTAATCAATTGAACTGCACCTCCCATATTATGTGACAACTCTGATCCAGTAGGCAATTGATGCTTTAGCAGAGAATTCACAGTTGGCGTGGTAGTGTGAAAATAACCGAGTCCCGTATCTACTTGAAATGGAATGCGAAGTTTCATTTACTAAAACAGAACGAATCAATATTGTACAGAATGGTTGGCATCAGCAAAACCGCTGAATTACGATAAAAACAAGTTTGTGTTACTTAACCTATGATTTACAGTAAGCTGGCTGGCTATCTTTGGAACACACCTTCCCCTTAGTTAACTAAATAAGGTGCAGGTGTACTTTGTTTCGCAATTTCAGAACTCACAGCTCTTGTAATTGATTAAAATTATTAATAATAACTCAGTATGCTACTTCGCCTCCATTCACCAACAGCGGCTGCAGCTTGTGATATTGAAATGGTGTAATAGTTTTTATCGGATTAAGTTTAGTATTTAAATATCTTTAATCATTACTGGCTGAATGTACTAAATGTGTGATGGTCGTGGAAAGGAATTATATCCAACTTGCTTAGACATGTTCTTATCCTAACATGCATCAGTAGCTGAGCGTTTAACAAAAAACTGCGCTTGCAGAACAATAATCCTCAGATCACAGCTTTAGAATTATAGCACTTATTAAAATGATTATCTTCAGCCCAGAGATCACTCAACCTAAATCAACCCATTCCACATATGGAAATTATCGCCTACAGCGGAAACTGGGCCCAGACAACTGGTAGCAAATGAGCTGGCAGATTATCCACTCAACTGACTGAAATTGCATTTAATTCAATTTACAGTTGTCTGCACTGATGTTTGACTTGCATGACTCACATTTTTATCCATTAACTACACTGGGGTATTTGCTAATAGTTTAACAGTTATGGTCACGTACTTACATAAGAAATAATGGCAGTGTAATTATCAGTGTATGTACTTTGTAAATTTATCACTGAGCACTAAGTCCCAGTTGTAATTTTAGCTTTCTGCTAGAATCTGAGTTTTTGCTCTTCTTCTTCTTCATTTTGACCAATGCTGCTTGGCTCCAGTGGATTGGTACGCATAAAGACGGTATTGTTAGCTGGCAGAAGCTTTAGGCACTGTCTGCCATCTCTCTGACCTCTGAGATGACTGAAACAGGAAGCAACAGGCCAGGGAGCTCCTCAGAGCTACAAACGGAAGCTGACCCTTGGAGTGAAAGAAAACAGTTTCTTGCAGTGATGGAGTCCTCTTGTGTATTGTCGTTAATATTATCAGAGTGCACAGACATATCTGCATGTCTTTATGTTTTCATATGTGTCTTTTAGTTTATTCTTTATTTAGTACCTTAACTGTTCATGCCTAAAAGGAAATTTAAATTTTTTTTTTGTACATGTAATGCCATCTGTATACATACAAGAACACTGGCATTGTATAAAAATATACAATAGTATGCTTCATTGCACGCATTTTTATACTGATTAAGAATATTTATTTATTATTTCATGGAGTGTGAGCATAAATGGTAATGTTTGTTTCCTATTAAAACTTTTAATAGAAACAAAAGTGCCAACCTTTAAACTATCGTAAGTACTTCCCAAAGCAAACAAGCTGCACAGTGCTGTTTCATCTCTTGGGATTTGTGTTTTTGATTGCATTTTTGCTTTTTAATGAGCATTGCTTCGATATCTAATATGTTACTCTGTGATTGGCTTGTTTTTCTGTGGAATTGCTGACACTTAAACAAACTAGTTTTGATCTCCTAAACTCTCCAGTCTAAAATAGCTTCCAAGTACAATGTTGATTAAACAACATCTTGAAAGATTGTCAGTTCACAGTACCACTGCCGTGCAAAACGTAAGATGCTGCAGGTATCAAAATAGCAGATTGCTTACTTGTGAAATGTTATTTTTGCTTGTCTCTGTGTTGTGTAAAAATAGAAGGGGAAAGCGTGCTTGCTCCTATCTCATAGCACCACAGAAAATGAGACGTGAGTGTTCACATTACTGTTCTTCATTTGAGCACTTCTCGATGCTTTACCTGGATGTCAATTAACGTAATAATCTGGCACTTAATGGGGCTCTTTATCTATAAAACTTAAATCTAAAACTACCCTGTCCTAACCAAAGAAATATACTTTTGTATGGATGTACAATGCTATGTCAATATTTTCCCAATGTAATCTTTCGTAAACCATACCATGAGATTAGTGGTGACCAGCCAGAAAGGACTGTCAGAGGTTTAAAGAGACGCATTATTTTCTTTATTCCACTCATATAGTAATACATTTGGTGGACTATGAGGCTCAAATAGCATTGATCTTACAAATGACCAAATTTTATGTTGGCATGCATAAATGCAATGTCATTTAAATTGAGTGAAATGTTTTCATGCATTTCTCTGATTTGCCTTGGCTCCTTTGCACTGCCTGTGTGTGAAAAGAACTGGAAAACCCTATGTAGCACGTATGTTTAAGGCAAATGAAAAAATGTGCTTGTAAATTATGTTTTTCATTTGGATTTCTGCAAAATGGAAAAAATGATTGTAGAAAGGACATCGATTTTCACATTTAAGTAAAGGCAGGAAACAGCTTGGTAGGGAGATTTCATTGTTCGCGTTCAATGAAAGGAAAAATCTGACTAGGAACATTGTGATTTAATCTCTCTGCGGATTAAACTGAGTTATTGTACTCATGCAGAGCTACTGGCTGTTAAACTAAATAATATTAAAACCTTACTTGAAAATATAAACATATTATAAGTAACAGTATTAGATGGTGACAGTTATGTTGTACAAATGAAAGTCTTAAAATTTTTTAGCACACCACTTATTCTGAGATGTTCTCAGGAGTTGAAATACATTTTGAGGTTGCTGTCTGTGATAAACAGTATCAAGGCCATATTTCATCATCTTTAACTAAAGCGGATCCTACATACATGCATACATACATACATACATACATACATACATACATACATACATACACCTCACATAGATATGGGGAACATATATAAAAATATCAAACCAGAACTCCCTAACCTTTTGGGTGCACTGTTAAATGTATCACAAATGTGAATTTATGTAGGCGTTTGAATTTTAGCAAAGTTAACTTTCTTTTGGTCATGTGAAAGATGAGTAGCGCCTTAGTGTTTCCAAAATAAATATGCTTATCGCTTGGCTCTGCTTGATATGTCCCGTTGAAATTGTTTTGTGTATTTGTGGGAGTTTTATGAGACAGAGAAAGGAAAAGGAAAAGAACACTCATCGACCTCATGTGCTTATACACCTGGAGGGTATAAGATCTTGTTATACATAGCAATGTATTTGAATACCTTTTAGTTTGATGTGTGTCTGGTTTGTTACATTTCCTGTCGTTTTACGCTATCTGAGACGTCAGCAGGTGCATCCTGAGGAGTGTTTAGTTTAAGAGCGAGACAATTGTACACCTTTGGTCTGGAGGGATTTTTTTCCCATCCAGCCATTTTTTCCACCTCATGTATCATGCTTTTTGACATTGTTATTTATTATGGTTTGAAGTTTGTATGAGTATGAAGCACTTTGTAGCCTTTTTTTAAACCTAATATTGACCAATAGAGAAAAATGGTTGCTTAAAATCACTGAAACAGAGAAGGTTGCTTTACACAGGAGTGTATGTACACGTCTTGTACTCGCTGTCAGCTGAGCACAATCGAATAAAAACGCAAACAGTCAATAAGAAAAAATAAATATCTAACATTAAGAAATGTAGAACAGAACCAAGTTCTCTTTTATTCAGTGAATTACAAGGCATAAATGAGAACTCCAATCAGGAGGATAAAAGTGATGTTTATAGATAAAGTGATGTTTATAGATAAAGTATAAACATCATTGACTGATAAGTTACACTCAGTAATGTGTGAGAACTCTATCGCTGGCTGTCACAGCGAATCCTCCTCGGTCTTGGTCTTGAATCGAACTTGAATGGACCTGGTCTCTGTTTTTAGGCAGTCTCGGCTATTACACGAGTTCAAAAACTATACCCCCCTGTGCTCTAACATGTAATTACACATATACAGATGAGAAAAAGATTTGCTGGGAAAGGCTAGACCTTTCAGTTTGACATCCTCAAGAAAGTTAGTGTTTATTTTCCACCATTGTTCATTATTTGTTTTAAACGAATATTTCTGCAACTGCCGAAAGGCAGCATGGTGTTCACATCATGCTCTGATAAGAAAATAAGTATTCTTTGTGGGAGCTGAACAATTCATTCTTTGTTACTCTGGCTGTAACTCTAATTAAAAGCCTTTTCTGTAGCACATTAATTTAAAATTGTATTGGCTCCAATGGCCTATTCTTTTCAAATATTATAGTATTTTTTTGATGCAGGCCATTAAAAAGTTTTAAGATTTTTCACCAAGACCAATAGGTTATCTATAGTTTTATGCAAAAGGGCCAACAACAAAATTTCACTCAAATGTTACCTGAAATGCGAGCTTTGTGTCTGTTTTTTTAAATAATCTTTAAACGTTATTCTCAGTTTTACTTACCAGCTTACCAAGTGTTCTCGCTTTTATCTCAGTTTTTTAAATGTTAAGCAAAGCATTCCAGTGGTTAGAGATGATAAAACAGTGTGCCCTCATACATTCAGAGATGATTTTCAGGTAGTGAAAGTGTCGGAGAGCGTGATGTGATTTTATTTTCATATATGACTGTTTAAAATGCAATTGATAATCGGCCCATGTATGTAAAAACGTAATCTTAATTGTGGGTCTACACTGCAATGTATTTTTAGAAGCACTATGTTGAGACAAATTTCTATAAAGAAGTATTTAGGGACACTGAGTCAGTGTCGAGAGCGGCATCCTTAGATGTTTTACATGGCCAGAGTTCCTGGAGAGAACTTGAATCCTAACCCTCCACACCAGATAAGACTCAGAGGTGCCCAACAACTATTAACTGGTGTTTAATTATCCCATCCAAATAGTTTTAGCCCCGCATTAGATTTTATATTACACAGACAGCTAAAAATAGCCAATGAAATATGATCATCTGATCCTACTGACATGAAATAAATCCATGTCTCCATAGGGCTTAGTCCCTGGCCTATATAGAGGGCTGTGGCCAAGGCAGGTTGGTTGCCAAAAGGCATTCAGGGAGCTGCTCCCCTGGACTCTATGAAGGAAAGTCTTGCAATTAAGAAGAGCAAGGAAGGGATGATTAATAAGCAAATTTTACATGTTGTCTGTGTCCAACTCAATTTACCAAAGGAAAACTGGTCAACAACATAGCCTCTTATGTCTAATCTGACCTGGCTCCACATTGACTCCTGACGATAAAGAAACAAAGAACAGAAGCAGCCGTTAACCGTTTTCGATCAATTCAAGTTAATCTAAATTTTTATTGCAGAGTGTGTGGCAGTGAACGCATTGGTAGATTCTCACGTTAGTATTTTTAGCAACATCTGATTTTCAGCCTAACCCTGTCCACGTTTCAAGAGGGAACAAAAAGAATGGCTCTTATCAAGAAAAGTTCACATTTGTGCCTGAAAATGAATTTCTGTGATTTAGTCTCTAGTCAGCCACAAGCAGGTTTGTTTATGATTTATGTTATATATTGTCGGTAAACATGCTTTCAGCAACACAAAAAATCCAAGACATAAGAAAAAACCTTCCGCAGCAGAAAGCAAATCCAACAGTGGTGCAAACAATCGTTGAGTAATTATAAACACATCACTTAATTCTGAGTCAGATTTGTAAAGACTGTACATGTTTTATATTGTACATTGAAATACAATTCTCGTGACTCATATGAGTGGCACATCAGGAGGTAGCAATGGCCTGTTACCCAAGCTGGAGATATTTTAAGGTATTCCTGGGGGCTTCGGATATTGACAGACCAAATTGTGTGTTGGCGGAAGTGCGTATTCTTGAGGGTATGAAACTTTGAGTTCTGGAACACTTCAATTGAAGATATGGTCCTATCTGTCTCCCTGGGGGACCCACAAACAAAAGCTTCCCCTTCAACTGCATTTGACACATTCTTAGCTGGTGTCCCGCACAATGCCGCCAGATGCCAAGTCTGCATGCAAGAGCTTAATGCCCCCAGCGTGAACTGTGCCTCGCGCCGAAGAATTGAGATTTGTGGGGATTCAGCACATAGTTGAACATGATCAGAAGGGCTATAACCAAAAAGCTATCAGTCAAACCTAATGTGTATGAGGCTCCATAAGAAAAGAGCGTTCAAATGTTAAAACTGGTTTTAATAGTGGCCACCATCAAGCATACATGTCCTTCATCACAAGGTATGGACGAGCCAACACTATTCATGTTATAAGCAATTTTTTTTAAAACTTTCATACATTTTTAACATTGATCGCTGCATTTTGTGCAGTTTGAATCTGTTAAAGGGAATAACTGAGGTGCACAGCAAAAAACGAAACAGCAGTAGTCTAGTGTGAGTTAGAAGAAAGTATTTGTAATTTAATCAAGATTATGTAGACTTATACTGTAAATTAAATGTAGCAGCATTACATTAATGCATGGATGTGGCCAAAAATCAGAAACAAGGTGTTTATATTGAAAGTACAAGTACAACTAATTGAAATGATAAGATTTACCACACTAATTAAAAGACAGTGGGACTTTATTTGGCATTATTGTATTGGGGGGCCACTGAAGCCTAGTTAACACCTTTGGCAGACTGTACTGACTAGCAAGAAAAAACCCAGCTGCAGGAATTGCTGCTTAATGAATTAAAAAACACATACTTTCCCAGTTCCAGTGGTTGATGGCAAACATTTGTTTACACAAGGTGCCCTTAGTGCAGTTGAATGTGTGGGAAAACTCAACTACCGGTCGAAATCGGTGAACTTTGAGCTCACATCAACCTTACATTTAGGGTTCAACTTTAGAGGCTGACACAGACGGGTCAGATCTGTTTTATTGACATTTAACACAGACCTGAACAGAACACAAAGTAAAACGATGAGGTCTCTGTCTAAACATTAACTTCTAAATAAATGTATGTTTGTTACATTCTTAAATAGAGCAAAAGGCAACAAGGAACTAGTCAAAGTATGGAAATGATCCTCATCGATTTCACTGGGTATTCTGACCTTACATTGATTATTCATTGAGATGAGCCAGTGTTTCGATTCATTGTAAATATGGTGTTGGAGGTAATTTTTGGTTGTCAAATGCCTAATGATTTATTATTCAATATTTATGAATACTTTTATTTTGCCCTTTAACCCACACCTTGAACAAAATCCCCATATTCAACAAACTGGCTGATAACAGCCACAGAAAACTAACTTCACAAAATTAACAAGACACAAGCATGGCAAATGGATTGCCAAACATGTCAATTCAATTTCAGCTATGTCGTTTAATATGCCGTTCATCTTCTGTTGACTGCATAGGCAACACTGAAGGCACACCCATAATATGACTAAAATATGTCTCAAAAATAAATAAATAAATACTAAAATGTATTTGTTTTTCACATGAAATAGGAACTAGTAATAAAAATTTCATATTTTTCACCCGCAATTTAATTCTCAAAACCTCACAAGCCACCCTTTGATTGAAGACCAGCCTCAGGTAGCAGAGAGAAGTCAAATTAATGTCGGGGACAAATTTTAAAGGCTGTATTTGTCTGATGCCATGAACTTTGTGAACTGTAGAACGTTAAGCTTTGTGAGCTTTGCGACCGGTGACCGTTTAGTCTTATTAGATTTTCACGTTTCAGAGAAGTTACTAGGTCTTTTGTATATACAATAACCTTAATATTGCTTTTTTTAGTATTTTTAATTAATAACTATGTAAATAATTTATATATCAGAGCCAACTCCAGAAATAATCCCTTTATATTTGCATTGTGCAAAAACCCTACATCAAAAAAAGACTTGAAATTGCTTTATGTCCAAGCGCTTTATGTTCAAGCGCAGCACTATTTGAGCATGATGTATTTGATAAGCCAGAAATATATTTTAAAATTATACACTTTTTTTTCTTACTCTTCTTAAAAATTTTCAGTGGATTCAGCAATTATTTATTGTTTTCTCCACAATTTGGAATCGTTAATCCTGCTACCACATGGGAAGGGGGTGAGGAGGTATAATTAGTCTTTAATCCTAATTGCATCCGAACACCCCTCTCTTTTACACTCTGAAGGCCACACTGATTCAGCAGTGATTGGCGGAGAAGCACATCCCTCTTGTTGACACTGGTAGCATTCATGCACTCGAGAAGCCAACCGGAGACATTTAGCGGTTTGTGAAGTGCTAATTGTTGTTCTCTTTACTTTCCCAGTTGGAATAGGCAAATTGCATGATTTTGGTTCAAACTAAAAAATCCAGCTCATAGGGCTCAGTCTTTGCCACTTGGAAGGCAATATTTTGACTGGTTATTTACTTGTCCCCTCACTCCAGATGCAAAAGGCTATGAACTGTAAGAGGACACATGAAGTAAGCACTCAGCTGCATGTGAAAAGGAAATGCAGACGCTACAGGAAGCCTGGATGGCTAAGAATAGTTTCTAGTGATAGGGTCCACATTGACAGGAAATTGAACATTCTGACTGCTCTGGGCTCTTCTGCTTTTGTTTGGCCTTCATTAACTACAGTAAATCCAGTTCTAGTTTCACATCTTCTGCAGACGTCTCCTTTTTGCTGAATCAAAAGGACCTAAATATTACTCTTACCTTCAGATGCGTCATTTTAAGTTTCTGATAAGAAGTCAAATTAAGTATTAGAAGAATGTAACTACCCAGAACCCAATACTGTTATAGGAGCACCATGTTATGAAAAAACTGATTGATACGGCTTTTGGCTACAAATAATTCTGCAAGTTCCAGACCAGCATGACACAATTAACTGTCCAAAGTGTATGCACCGTTTCCCGAGGATAGTCAAATCAAATGTTGGTCTTTTTTCAGTTTTTTCTGCTGACAACTATTTCCAATGTAAATAACTCCTAATGCATATTTATTTAGCTTGTCTGTCATATATTTTGAAATGGAATTTGTTCTATCACCTGAATTCCCCCACCAAATTAGTTTTTGAACAATAGTAACCTAGTAATGTCTAAAAAAGATAAAGTTGCAATTAATCCTCCCATCCAGCAGAAGCATTGACTGAGTGTAGTGCGTCATTATTACAAGATACCCAAAATGCAAAAGGATAAACCTGACTTTGAACCATGTATAAAATGGTAGTGTCATCATCAACAATGGCAAAAAAATCTGCCCTTTCCCACCGCCTTCTCCGAGCAGCTGCTGGTCCAGTCTCTTTCTCTTCCAGACTATTCCACTTGAATACTATCAAACCACTCCACATCACTCCAAACTCTACATTTGGCTGGTGGTTTTTCCCTCAAATTACTTTCAAGCACCTTATATTTACAGTCCACACCAAAACCTGAACAGACCTGCGGTTAGACTTAAATGTTTTGTTGTTGATTGCACAGCTGTTTAAGCAGTTATAACTGTCAATTTTCGATGTTGAACTTAAATTCAATCATTTAATCTGTCTCATGCCATATTATTGTGGCCACAATACATAGAGGTCCATGTAAATTCTTATATTTACTTGTTCTACACAATCAAACAGCATAGATAAAGTTGGTTGTTTGGTATTTCACTCTGTCTATTTTGTGGTACACGAGATACCAGGACATAGTCACAGTATTAAAAAGGCTTACTATTTTTGTAGATTTTTTTTTAAAACACACTAGACCTTCTGATAAAACAAGTACATTTAAAAAGGATCTCACAGTGCTGAATTCTTAGACCACTTTACTACACTCCCACACAGTCAAACAGGCAGTCGGAACAAATCAACCAGTAGTTGCAACAGTGCATTGGCAATTGTTCTTATAATGACATTTTACAAGATGCATGCTAATACACAACAATAAACATTTTTTTTATTTAAATAAGCAAATGGTAATTTATTTTAAGAGGTAGATCTTTATAATATACAATACATATATAAATAAACACAAGATAGATTTGAGGATTTAACTGAAATGCAATAGGTTTAGATTGACAGCAGCAGAAAATCTCAAGATTCCTCGCGTATGTTAAATGCTACCTAATGATAGGTGGGCAATAATAAGGACTGCGTACATTGTCAGTACTGGTATAATTTAAATTAGTCGAAAAGTGTGCTCCTGAGATCAGTGATTTCTTGATTGATTACTTGGCACAAAAAAGTAATCAATACACTTAGCCCAAAGGAAGCAGGGCCGAAGTCTTGATGTTTCATTTTGGTTTGTAGAGGATTAGACCCTCAGAATATGGCCAGGATGTCAGAGAAATAATTGCCTTTGGGGCTCTTTTTATGCCCAGTGATGATGTACGGTGTGATTGACAGCGCTGACAAACATTTGGAGTTTCGAGTCGGTCATCTCCATGACACCTGAAAACAGGAGACTTTCCCCGCCATGGTGCTTAACTCTTCTTTTTTCCTATCTGATATTTTCCTTCTAATATCAACATGACTTTCAATGTCCTAGCACTGAGTATAACTTAAACATATAAATTATATATACATTATTAAACGATTAGTTTTAAATAAAAGGTCAAACCTATACTTGGTCATTTTTTCGGAGCGGATATATTTGGCTTAATGTTTTTATTATACCATTGTTTTATTTTTATATTTATATGATTTATACCACACACACACACACACACACACACACACACACACACACACACACACACACACACACACACACACACACACA
>JAOVYW010004191.1:0-13353 GCA_025775045.1 Hiodon tergisus | reverse complement strand
AAGCACGCACACACGCACACACACATACACGCACAAGCACGCACACACGCACACACACATACACGCACAAGCACGCACACACGCACACACACATACACGCACAAGCACGCACACACGCACACACAGACACACATTCGCGAGCATGCACGCCACGCACACGCACATAACGTATACCCAAACACACGCGTACAAGCAAACACGCTGTCAGCGGCCACGGTAGAAGGCAGCCCACAACCCCGAGAAGCCATTTCCCCATTGATGTATCGACGTTATTGAAGCGGAAGCAAGGTGGCAGATGCACACTCTCCCAGCTGTCAGGCACAAGCCCAGGGCCCAGGGCGGACCGGCTCCTCCAGTCAACGGGCTGGCACTGAATGTGCGGCGACTGTAATGCACCCTTGGTCCTGTGAAAAACAAACGACCCGGGGCTGCATTATGGAGATGCGTGCGTGACTGCACTGTTGGGCAGACCTGTGAAGAAGTGCATCTCCTGCCATGGCACGTCCTCCATTTCTCCACGTCTATTCCTCTTTTATAAATAGAACCCGGACAAAGCAATCTCTCGTTTGGAATGTGCTGACCATTCTGTCTCACAAAGTACATCCTTTCAAAAGTGTTATACTCCATCCAGCCTATCCCGTTTCGTGCTTTATGAAAGGTTAAAACACATCCTTTTAGCGGAAATTATATTGTGTGGCTGATTTTCTGGTAAAAGAATGACGAAATGACCTCAATCTAATGGAGTCATCATCTGCGTTTACTATTTAGGTTCTCATCACTGAAACACGCAAACAGTTGTTTCTCTAAATTGTCTGTTAAATTCAAGTTGAATTGTTGTTAATCTACTCAGGATTATGAGTTATAAAAGTAGGGTATTCCCGAAACAACTTTATGTAAACTTTTGTTATTTAGAAACAGTCTGGAAGTCTGGTGCCTCCACCATCCTCTGTTTCAACCCTGCTCACAAACACACCATCATGAAGTTTCAGAATGTCTGTCTGTCCGCACTTCTAACCTCACTCAAGTAGCAAGTAATTCTTTCTGATAGAGAGGGCTCTCAATTTTCCCCTTCTCCCTCACCTCACAGTTAATTTACTTCCACTGTGGCCATACACCATTAGGGGGGCTCATTCCCATACAGGCGCACAGTGCGGTATGCCAGCTAGACTAAAAAAGAAACTGCCTTGGATTGGTTCTGCACGAAAAGGTTTTTTTTTTTTTAATGAAAATCATATTTCTTCACTTTCTGCCTGCTGGGGTTTATTAGGGTTTTATGTGTTATGCACAGAGGGAAGTTTCCCTGTAGGAGCACAGGTCTTCCATCTAATATCTTCTTTTTATTTTTTAAATAAAAATAAATAAATGAAACATTTATATATATAAATTAGATTTTTGTTTCATTAGAGACCAGCCAATATATGGTATTTAGTTTTGTGTCACATTGGTAATTAAGTGCATTTGTTAGGCAAAACTGGGTGAGGGGCATATTTTCTCAATACGTTTTTATTATAAGGTTAAAACCAGAATCCCACAGCAGCAAAATTTACTTTATGAGCGTGAAATATGATCTAGTTTTTTTTTTTTTTTTTAAAGGTGAAATGGATTTATTTTTCTATTTGAGATGTTTCAGCTTAATCTGATATGAATGTCGACCCACCTGGCCAGCTAAGGTTTTCGATAACTCTTCTGACGTCGGTAAGCAGCCCAAAGTGAAGGGTATGAATTCTTGTTGAATTAAAATAACATCTTCTTACTTTACCTATGCCCTTCAACCCGCAGTGTCAGTCCAGTCAGGAAAGAGCAGATGAAAAGATGGTCTAATCTCTCAAGTCTTGTATTTAGAATCAGTTTAGGCAGACATGGCTGTGCCTGACAGAGAGTGGTTGTCATTTGTCTGTGAATTGGCTTTAGTGGGCATTCGAATTTATTCGGGGACTGCAACATTTTATTTCAGATGACTCGATTTGGTCCAGGGTGAATTCAGTGCTTTCCGCCAGGTGCAGCGCCAAAGCAACTAAACTGAAGCGTTTAACATTTAATCTTTACCCGTGCGTCTGTTTTTTATAGTTTTATTTATCCGACATTGCGGGGTTGCGATTTTATCTACTTTCTTTATAAGGCAGCATAATGCATGTAACTTTTGAAAAGAAAAGGCGACATTCCACGCGATCTCTGTGCCTGATCTTGAGGAAATTGTCACGCATGGACCTTTTTTTTAAAAAAAATCTTGAATGAAGCGGAGTGATATCTACGATCCCCAGAGTTGTTGAGAACATTTGGAGAACATCGCCACAGTTTCTCTATGGTAACTGCAGGTGAAAAAAGCACTCAGTATCCCCTTCAGGTTATAGGCTAGGGTCGATGGTGTCCGATGAGGCATCTGGGTGCATCGAAAAAAAGAGAGATTTATTGTCGTCAATTATGCCTCCAGAGGCTAGGTTTGTTATTATTAGTAGCCAGTGAGATAACAGCAGTCCTATAACTCATCTATTAAGGGCTTACATCTGACCTCCCGAAAACAACTTCCGAGCCATGAGCCATTGGCAAACTTGTGTTGTGCCCCAACTTCAAGATCCAGGCTGGGTACATGAAAATGGAGAGTGTATGATTAATGGGCGTGATTACAAAGTCAGAAAGTGTGGTTTAATGGCCCAGCGGTTCCACTGTTATCACTTAAACCCGGGGCGAGATGCTCCATCATAGGCCCAGCGCGGCAGACAGCCCCTGCTGCAGAAACAGGATTACCTAGTGTGAACTATTAAGCCCAACATTACCAAGCCAAATAACCCTGTCCCCTGATTCAGGACTTCTGAGTGGGAGGAGGGAATAATAGTGAAGTTTTCCTAATGAGCGCTTTAAGTAAAGTCCTTTGGTTTGATAGTTAAAAAAAAGGAAAAATAAATAAAAAAACCAAAAACAAATTTTGTAGACTACTTTCTAAAACTTTTTTTGTGTTTGTTTTCTATGCCTTATGTTTTCATTCCAGTGTGAGTGCATGGAGACAGAAGCGTCGTCGTTTATTTAACCCTTTTCTAAACACAATTTACTTCTTCACTGACTACCTAATCCGCTTTACAATCAAACATTTTATTGAAATTTTTTATTGATATAGCATGAATCCAAATTAATTTAGAAATGAAACAAAAACCATAACATCAGTATTGAAAATAAAATAAAAAACATTGTGTAAGCTGTGGATTTTTAGATAATCAAAAGTAAAAAATTTACAAGAGCTTCAATATCATACATATCCTGCACTCTGAAATTACAATGGACTACGGGTAAGATTCTGTAAATTTCATTCAGAGTTTTCTCTGTCTCTTAGTAAGTGGAGATGGTCTGGGTGTGAACAGAGAATCAGTTGTAAGTTTTGAAGATTTTAAATTAACAGGATCTTTGGGGTAACCCTGTCTGTTCCGACTGAGAACAGAAACAACAGATTTGGACTACTGACAGTGATTGAAAGATAAGTGCGGGCCTTGTGATGGGAATGGTTTGGAATACCCACCAGAGTACTCCTTCAGTGCTGCAGATCTCCAGACGAAGTACGCTGCGTCTCTGTGAGAGATGTGAGAAATCTTTGATGGTAGGAGTGATGTCTAGGAGTGCAGATCAGCCCGAACTCCCGCTGTATAGCATGGTAAGTGATGGAGAAATACGATACTGATGCTACCCAAAATAGAGCTAAAGTTCTAACTCAATCTAAATCAAAGCGAAAACTTTGTTGTTTTTTGTTTTTGAAGAATAATGAAATATTTAGCTGTAATGTTGCATATTAACATGCAATGCCTGCTTAACCCTTTTCAGAATTTCTTTTTTTCTTTTTTTTTTGACCCGTTAAATCAAAACTTTGGCAATGGCGTTTAACGGCCATTTCTTTTATGAGCAGAAGAAATAAGAAATACATAAAAAATAAAATGTCATTACGATTTAATAAAATGTGATTATCGTGTTGCCAAAGTTTTCATTTGGTCCCAGACTAAGTACCTACAACGTAATACCGAAATATCACTGCTAATAGAAGTCATAAAACACAGTAGTTAATATGTAAGGAGACTCCAGCTTGCTATAACTTAGTTGCAATTTAGTTAAGGCATAACCAGTGATATATTCAGGACCATTACTTATATTAAACATTCCGTAATAAATAATGCCAATAAAAGCCTATCATTACTCATTTTGGATGAATCACGTGGCCTTTCTGTGCCCAGAAATCAAAACTACATATAATCACTGAAGGATGTTATTATTCATTGTCTCTGGGGAGCGTTAAGTATCATGGAGGCAGATTGGGGTAATGACCTTGAAATGTGCTGGTGTCCCATTAAGTGAAAATGCCTTTTCATCAAGGTGAAGCAGAGTTAGAGAAAGCTCTTTTTTTTCTACAAATTACTGTGCAATTCTCATTCTAAGAGGTTATTAGAATTAATTAAAAATTAAAAAGCAGAAGAAAAAAAAAACCTTTTTCCAATTCAACGGCTGGTTCAAGGAAGTATAATTCTTCACCCTGGGAGCCTCCCTATATCATAGAAAGGTATGCTGTTGCAATTCTGGTTTTTTTACTATTAAAAATAAATAAATAATAAATCAATAAAAGTGTATTTTAAAAAAAGGATTTAGCTAATTTCATACTAAGAATCATGATCGATTGTTAAATTGCCTACTAACATGAACAACTCATATCTTAAACAGATTTGACCTTTGTGTCAATGAAAATACACGTGACTCATTTTAGGCTAATCCAAATGCTTATTTTTCATGAAAACTTTGTGCTCAACCCTTTTCGTGCGCTGCCCTCTTTTTAATGGATAAGATACCTGGGCTAATATTAGATCAATTAACATCGTACATGGCTTAATAGGTCTGTAAGAAGTGACAAGAAAATCATTACACTTCATGAAAGAAACTCAGATTATCAAGATATCACATTTGTTTCCGAACAGATAATCCCCTTTAAGAGAAACAGAAACCTGACTATCTGGCTATAGTTCGATCTCTCGATGTCGTCCCAAAGAAGCTAGGGATTCCACAGAAGTATCACCGTGGTAATGGACTCCCGTAAAGGAACGTTCCAGAGTGTACTGACCTCCTGTTCAAGTGAAGACGTCTTGATCGAGCCATCTCTTACCACAAGCACTCTGTTGTTTTTGTCTTTCCGTTATTACTGCGTCTCAGTTTAACAATTCCTTTGTTATAATGAGTTAGTATAATCTGAACCAACCAATGACCTCAGTGATATTCAAAAATCGGGGGGGTTTATTTGAACATCACAGAACACTCTTTAGCTCAACAAAGTAACCCATGTTCATGAAAAGGGGCTTGCATGACATTTCACAGAGATGAGCGAGAACACTATACTCGTCTGTCTTTGGACTCTGGACAATGATGGCCCAGACCCAGGAGAAAACAATCGTGTTGCCTTTGCAGCCATACTTAAAAGGGCTAGATGCACAGGTTCACACACAGTGGTGTATGAAAGCAGAGCATCATTGTACTGCCTCTTGAATGCGGATCATTTCTCTTTTCAAAGGACACCCTTGACACATTCGCAAGCGGGGCAAAAATGTACCCCCCAAGAGAGGTTTATTTTCGGTGACCAAGAACTCACTTCCAAACTTTTGTTGTTTCTGCGACTTGGAAAAAGTTAGATCAGCGTGGAGTCGTACATGTCAGGTCAGCCCGTGGCAGATTAATCCCGATTTCCATTTGATTATGGGTGATTAAGCCCCTGGAGGTCAGCACACCCTGTTAGCCACCGCGCTAACAAAAGCAAGTCAGAAGGAAGTTTTTTTCTCCCGTGTATTCCTGCTTCCTTCCCTTATCCTTTTTTAGAACAGTTTTTAAACAGAATGGGTTAGCGAACAGCATTGAAGATCACACAGATTTAAAGGTAAAGATGGATATAGTCGCTCATGGAATCTATTGAATAAACAAAGTTTGGTGAAATGCAGCCTGCTCTACGGATGGACAGAAACACAATTACGAATCTCCAAATGACTGCCGGCACGATGTCTGATTCACATATTAATGTGAATGGAAAACAAAAGTGTAAAGACTGTAGATTAGCCAGGCTGTGGTTGGAAGGTTACTTACAGTCAAAGAATGTGTATATAAACTGCTCTACGGACTCTTGTTTTCTGTTTATTAATGGAAGCTGAAGGACGGATTAAAAAAAAATGTATCCATAGCAGGAAGGTCTTCTGAATCACTTCAAAATCCATTTAGTTTTTAGTTTTTAAAAAGGAAAAGCATCCTAACATGCAATTTTCTGCTGGCCCCTGGTAGTTCAGTGTGACAGACAGAAACTTCACCATAGACCAGATGCAACCTTTTGAAAACTTAAATTCCAAGTAAAAGTATTTAACATACGTTTGGTTAATGTTTTCTAAAGATGTCTGATAGTTCCTTCTAATAAAAGGTGTTTTGGCACATGAATAAACTGGGAACATTGTGCACATTTGTTAGGAGAACCTTGGGAATGACTTGGGAAACCATTCGTTGGGCTTTCATGTGTAATACAGTCTGCTGATAACTTGTTTGAATGATGCTTAAGGCCATCCAGTGATACATTTCAAAACGTCTGGTGGAGTCTTACACAATAAGCCATTATGGGAAATTATAAACTATATTCTGTGTGAGCGAGTAAAAGTGACCGAGTGCAATCACAACCATTTTACAACCAACCAGGCCCTATTTCTGGAAGTGTCAGAGTTTAGATCAGGAGTCTGTCATGTGGCTTATTGTGAGACCGCACTGCTCATTCACGCTATTCATCTGGGATAGAACAGTGGCCATCGGGAACCGGATGGCGGCCTTTGACTGGGGCCCCAGACGGTCAGGGACACCGGTCTCGGCTGTGACTTAGAGTCACGAACAATGGCAGGGAGAGACACTTGCCGGCAGACAAAGGCCGCGCCTCTGACAATGGGAAACGGTGTCGGTGAAAATAAGCGGGATTAGCCTTCGATCCTTCCCCCGCAGGCAATATACCGGGCCGCCGAATTAAGTGACCCGCAGACGCTGAGGTCTGATGGCAAAGGCATTGTGATCCTAAGAGGTTGGCAGACGGGTGGACGGTTAAAGAAAAAAAAAACGTAAACACTTAAGTAGACAATGGCTATCCTGAAGGAAGAGATCACAGGAAATGAGGTCATTTATAACATCCAGCTGCGTTAAAATCAGAAGCCTTTTTTTCTTGGGACTGTAGGCTTGATGCAGGGGGAAGTGCCACTTGTCAAAGGGTATAAATTGAAAAAAAAATATATATATAATCTAAAATATCTGTCAGAACAGGTTTAATTTCTGGGACATAAATAGGCTACCTGGAATTAATCAGCTACTCCTACCAGGAAACATTTGGTTTTGCGTCGTTACAATGTCGGAGTCATTATTTGAGTAATAACAAGAATCAAGGAGAGAAAGCGCAAAGCTAAATATACTCCTCTTTTAAGCCATTCCTCTTGTCCCGACTGTCATCTCTGTTGGATTTGGGCGAAGCCAAATTGCAATCTTGTTTAAAAACATGTCGTTTAATGTAATGATGTTCATGTCGTTTTTGAATAAAAAAACGTAGTGTAGCATCTCTCGGATACACTACAAACAGTGTACTTACGGTGTTCCACGTAACATCAAATCCAAAGGTGTAAAACCAAAGATGGGGTTATGGACGCTGCTCCATGCTTTTATCTGCGACAGCTGGTGGATGTATATCGGATATAGCAGATATATCAGACATATCTCAGAATGAAGATATTTATATATATATATATATATATATATAAATTTCCCCCATGTCATCACTTTTGCTTTTAATCCTGGCAGTTCTCCTTCAGTATTTCTGCTGGCCGCACGTGGTTTCGCAATATCAGAGCTGTGTTTACATTCCCAATAGTTTTTGTACAGTCAGCATGTTGGTTGGTTTCATTTTTACAGTTCTCCTCTCCATGATATGACGTTATGATACACGCAGCAAGGTTTTTCCAGGCAAACACTTTTGCCTTGGCTTTGTTTTTTACTATATGTTTAATCAGAGACGTCTGGGCAAATGCGAACAAAACGTTGTCAGTGACTGACTCTTTCATGCCCCAGCGTTATACACCGAGATGTGCTCTATTCGTTACGAAGGCACTCGAGACCGGTGGGCCTATTCAGGACCACCGCCCGCCCTGGATTAAAAATTGGAGAGCTTCTAAAATAAGCTTCTGTTTCTCGTTTGACGAGTCTGCCGTTAATCATGTCGTTGACTTTAATTCAGATGCTTCATTAGTCTGATTTCATCAACAAACACTAATTAAAAACAGGGCACTGATTGCTTCATCCTTCATACAGCGGTGAGTCGCGACAGCTGACTTCCTGAGGGCCTTCGGTCTGTTCAAACGACATCCTTTAGGGGGAGTCTTTTTGCTACCCCCTGCCATACTATCTACTGTGGCATCAGGCCCACTCTCATCCAGAGAGACTTACTGAGAGTGCGTAGGCTGAATAGAAGGTTCTGGAGTGCCGGCATTGGATCAGGGCAGTCTCTAGCACAGGAGTACAAAAGCGCTCAGCAGTCGGTTAAATAAAGTGCCCAAAAGCCACAGTTCACCTGAATTTCTGGGACTTCAACAAACAAGCTAATTGTGTTCGGCAGCTAAAATGCAATTAAAGTTTTGTGGTCTTTGTTGCTTCGAGTGCGTTCACAAATAAGCGTGGGTTGAAATCGTTTTTTGTCTGAGGATAGTTTAGCCTTCCAACAAGCATGTTCTGAAACCCTTTGTGCTTGTGAGGGCACTGTAAGGACAATTTTAAAAGATGCGGGCGCTTGCCCAGGGAGGTCTGAGATGTGTTGCTGTACACGTTAACAAGCAGTCAAAGGCCGATCCGGTATAAACCTGTTGGGGGACACCGTATTTCGGTTCTGATGAGTGAGGGGTGAGTTTGTATACCGACGCCCACCCTGCCCCGCCCCAGGTGTGAAAAGCCTGCTCTACAATTACCGAGAGAGACTATCGGCGATCCGAAGACCATTCGGACTGATGCAACCATAATGCAATGCACCAGGCCCAACACATGGGAAGCGGAAAGTGAAGGCTTGCCGTGTGACAATATAAGCCACAGCTCTTCTTCTTCACATGGATTCAGTTTGGCATCTTTTGTACATTTCTTTGTATTGTGTACCCTCAAGCGGTCTCCTGTGCGTGTGTGTGTGTGTGTGTGTTTTTAGTGTGTCAGAGCAAGAAAGAGAGAGAGAGAGAGAGAGAGTTTAAGTATAAATTACCGAATGCTATGCGGCCTCTGTATTTCAGGTGGAAGGAAGGACAGATTGTGGGACAGTCCTGATAACACAAGATAAATAGACCCCGTTAGCTCTCCTTCATCCGCAGCTACCTTGCCAGATAGCTTGTCCTTGGCAAAACAAAGGCGACACTGCCTGGGTTATGTTCAGCATAAAGTGGATGAATAATGCAACATATTGATTAAAGGTTATGCTACACCATAAAATTCCAGAAGTAATTTGCTTCCACGGTTCTGGCACTTGTTATTTCTTCCTTTAGAAATATGACTGAATTCCGCGGGATTAAATTAACACAGCGAGTAAGGGAAGTTTGGATGGGTTTCCTTTTCTTAAGAAAAAACAAAAAACACACATTTACATATTTATTCAAATGACAGATTTCTCAACTATTTTATTAACTCAGAAGATGTTCTGATGATACCTCTTGAAATTCTCTGTTAACCATAAAAGGCCTACAGCCTCTAACTTTAACAGATTCCTGCACGGATTTCTTGTCCTTGTGAATGCTGAATACTGAATTCTAAACACTGAATATATGTTGCAGATAAGCAGAATCAGGATCTAAAAGTAGAGGAGAATGAAGAAGGAAGTCGGGGTGAACAGAATGCCAGTGTGTCTCACAACAGTCCATTCCCAGTGGAGTCAGATGAAGAGTTCCCTGATTCGTTTGAATGCTATTGATCAGGGTAACAGAATTAAACCAGATAGGAGAGGATAGTCCCTGCCATATAACACAGGGGTGAGAAGATACCAACGCGAGTCGATCCGTTTGTTGGGTATTTGTTTTGTTTCCCGTGTGACACCTGCCGTATTGTTCCACGGGAGACGGACAAGGTTTGTTAATTACATTTACTTAATTCAGTAGCATTTGTTATTTCAGGATATTGCCTGTTGTCAACCACCCTTAGCCAGATTCAAACTGCATTTTGTCTGTTGTCTTCTCAGATGTTTTCTTGAAAACCAAAATGTGGTATTATTTTTTTTTTCTTCTGATCAGTCAAGTGTTTTTTTCCCCCCAATGTGAGGTGCATCTTAAGTAATGTTCCATGCAATGTGACCCTAATTTCCTTCTTCTAGAGTGAATCATTTTTTTGTGAGGTTGTACATGATTTTTGATGCCACAGTGCTGGTGAAATAAAACAGATAGTGTTCTTCTTTGGACCACAAAGCTGCAGCCATTAATAAGCAAATTTGAGATGCTGCAATTGTTTGCGCTTAATTATGGGCTCGCCTGGTTTTGTTGACGGCGGTACTAAATGGGACCAAAATTTGATCATGTCAAAAGACTGGTAATCACTAACTGGCTTCTGCTGCTACGCCTTAACACATTGTCTCACAAATAAGCGTTTTGTTGTGTGTGGTGAAAAACGATTACATAAAATAAAGGGCTTAATGTGTGTGAATAAAAGATTAAATTACATTTAGCCAGCGTACGGAAGGGAACACGTAAGGACGTTGCTGAGTGGCATTGTAGATGCCTTTTGATACCTACTTCCTGCGGAATCTTCGGAAATGTTAGAAAAAAAAAGATGCTGTATTTTCATGGGTGGCAAGTAGTTGAAACCAACCTGGGTCTCGTACGTTTGACTTTCATCGCACGCGCCCCGCTGCACAGAACTCGAGCGGGTCACGGAAGGCCTCGAGTTGAAGTGAACCACCGTGTGTGTGTGTTTTAGGGACATTCTCTGGCTGAAACGTCGCAGCGAGCCAGGCCCCAACGCATTAGCTTTGGTGACCTTCGCGGGAACCTGAGACTGACATGACTACACTGGAACGTAATGGAGTGGCGTGCCGGGGGGGTTGGGTTATGTATTACACCGTTTGGCCGTTAGCCCCCACACACCTCGGAACCCCGATGACTTGTGAGATGCACGCCGTTGCAGAGTGACAAATAGAGGAGGCGAGACCTTGTCAACAAGACTACGACTGTGAATCGAAAGCAAAACGTACAGCAAGCTAACATAAATATGTCTCCCAGATGACGGACGTAAACTGAAGGGAAAATGGAGAGATGGCAATCACTCAGAAATATCAATGGGGATAAATTCAGTGTGAATGGTTAATCTTTGTAGAAGTTCATGAAGTCACAAGCTCTTCCCAAGCTCTGCTCGGAAGCAGCAGTCCAAGCTGAGGTGACGTACAAGAGGTCTTATCCAGCGACCAGGAGGAATGACTGCTTTAACAACTTAACTAATTGCCCAGTTATGTCGTCTGCTGGCAAAAAAATTATTATTAAAAACCTGTATAGCTACTTTGCTTCTTTTAGGAAGACTTACTATGAAAACGATTACGTTGTGTTTCAGTGTACTTCAAATGAAATAGTAGATGACATGATGAAATCAGACGTGTGGTTATTTCCAGCCAAATCTCGATTTCTTCAACGAATATCGAGCGGTAAACACAGTTGAAGAGTGCTGCTGCAGAGGAATACACAACAACTGAAACGGACTACTCTCCCCCCCCCAAAAAAAACAAAACAAGCTGGAGACGTATGGAGGATTGCTATTCAAGGCATGAAGTAAGATGTATTCCAGAGTAAAGCGTGAATTCACTGGTGAGCAGCCATTTAGGTCCTTCTGTCCTAAGCATAGCTTGTACTCTCCCTCCCTCTGCCTGCCTATTGCACGCATCTTTGTCCCCATCTCCTCAGGCATGCAAAGCGTGATGGACTGGAACAAAACTTCGATTTTTCTAACACCCACAGAATAACTTATTCAGTGTCATTTTTAAATGTCAGGTATATATCTTGTGTACAGAGAGGAGAATCTGAATTTACAGACAAAAATTGTGTGTGTTTTTTTACTGGGCTTTGCAATTGAAAGCAATGAAATATATATTAAAAGGGATATTTGCGCTTTAAAATTTAAGTTAAATATTATATTTCCATTCGCTGTCTTAATTTTTTTGGTGCACTTCCTGAACACATCTCTATAGGTATAAAGCCTGCATCCCTCAACAGAAAAAGCATAACCATCTGAGAGAAAGGGAAACACAGACACGTGGTCACCCAATGGCATCGGTAACGATTGTGCTCAGTTCACTTGTTATCCCTGGGTTTCCCCAATCCAGTTAGAATTTGCCATGCTTCCTATTGGTTGAGAAGGGCGTGGCAGGCTCAAAGAAAAGCCAACGTCGGAATTCCCCAGTCCCCCATTCTGTGGGCAAACATACTCGAGTGCACATTCATATTTATTTATTTTTACCTCAGAAACAACCTCAGACATTTTATTCCCCTAAGTTAAATCTTTTTAACTCTACACCTACCCAACAAACTTACACATGCACACACTTGTGAGAACTGTGTGCACCAGGAAGCTACCTATACAAATCAAGTAAATATTAAGTTTTGTACCTATTGAATACGTATGTTGAAAATAAATAGATCTATTGTTGTTATATACTGTTGTATTTTAAAAAGCTGAAAGTGATGGGTGTTTTTATTAAATTTGAGTGGTACCGGCCGATAATGACCTTTGCTCAGACTACTACAGCTTTTGCTAATAAATAAGTGTTCGCCCTCATCTATTCTACTGAGACCGCCAATATTGACAATATCAAATATGTGAATGTTCCCAATAACAGTAACAAAAATAAGGAATGTATGCTTTAATACACTCAGGTGATGCATAGTCATACATGTAGGCCTACACATGTTACGTCCCTTAACCTGAATACTCTGAAGTGTTCTTATTCTCTAATTGCGGTTTCCATGGCAACCACTCCCTAATGTAAAATGGTCGAGACCCGCTTGCATTGAAGGAGGTGTTTTCTCTCTGTCTCAGAATAGTATTACTGCATTAATTGAGGTCAGGGGGCTTCCAGCAGAGCTCTCAATGGTTGTAACCAATGGAGAAGAGAATATGAAGAAATAAACACACACAGGCAGATAGTAGGTTGCGTGTACCGTGGCTGCCATGTTGAATTGTTGATCAAAAGAATTAATAAACTTCTGTCAAATTAAGGCTGGATTTAACCAAGATTTCCATCCCATCTACAGTTGGGAGAACAAGTATTTGATACACTGCCGATTTTGCAGGTTTTCCCACTTACAAAGCATGTAGAGGTCTGTAATTTTT
>JAOVYW010004190.1:0-13353 GCA_025775045.1 Hiodon tergisus | reverse complement strand
GAGAGGTTACGGCATTACTACAGAGCGGGGCAGGAGAGGTTACGGCATTACTACAGAGCGGGGCAGGAGAGGTTACGACATCAGTACAATCACGACACTGTCCCATACTCGTCACCCAAGATCACCCCCTTTAGTTACCGTTAGTTGAAGCCTGCCAGATTGATGCCTGACACAAAGGAGTGTGGTCCTCACATGTCCAAAGACTTCCAAAAAGTTCATAATAATAATTTAAATAAGTGGCGAATGACAAGCCAGTTCTCCACAGTGGGAGCCTGTCAAGCTGCCAGAGGGGAGAAACCACAGGAAAACAAAAGGAATGTCAGATCCTCTCCCTGGAACTGACACAACCAACCATCCGGGAACGGCGGTACCTTGGTGGCAGCCGGGGTTTTGGCTCATTCATGAGTCTGACACGCTCCCTGGCAGGCATGGGCTGTGGCATCCGAGGGCCAATGGCACGCAGGCCGGAGGCGGCATCCGAGGGCCAATGGCACGCAGGCCGGAGGCGGCATCCGAGGGCCAATGGCACGCAGGCCGGAGGTTCTGTCCGAGGTCTTTTATGCAGAAAGCCACCTGCCGGGCTCCTCAATGAATGGAATGTGCTTGGTGTGGGGGTCCTGGAGGGGGGGGCAACGGCGGTCGAGGTTTTTAGCCCAGAGCCGTGCAGCCTAGATGAATGCTTGCTTTGAGCCCGGTCAAGGGTCCCCTTCAAAGGCCGCTCTGTGCCCCCACTCATGCAAATCCTACAACAGCGGAGATTTTGAAACTGGATACCTGCAAGTTACCGAGAATATCTCGTTTCAGGACCATTTTTTTTGTCCCCTTCAACCAAAACTAGGGTTGTCTCTTATAGGGGATATAGGGGAGAAAACCTTTGCTGTGCACATTTTCCCCCAAAGGTCAAAGACTTTGTAATTTTAAAGACAGTAACACCTCATTACATTAAAAGGCCAAAGCCATTTTCTTACATTTTTCTAACGCAGCAGCTACATGGAGGAGGAGTTGACCTAACATGGAGGGGTAGGAGGAGATACAATGATGGATAAAAAACACAAGTTACCCATTCGAGTCCCTGACCTCGTGCTAACCCTAACCCCCGCCACCCCCCACTTGACAGTTATAGTAACTACAGTAAACTCACGCATCACACCTGCTCTCTTCTGTCCCCATCCCGCAACTCCAGGAATCACGGGTGGAGCAGAAACAGCCAGGGTTGGAGGACAAGGGCGGGGTGTTGGAGAAGCTCGGGCTGCCCCCCTTAGGCACCGCATTGCAACTGACAGGAAGCTGTCTGCAGCTGCTGCTCCTCGTCATCCGCACCCCAACGGCTTGCCACACTTTGATGGGGAACATGCCTGCCGTCCTGCCTGCCGTCCTGCCTGCCGTTCACGGCGTACCCCCAATAGGGTAATGTCACCAAGGTTATTCCCAGGTACAACAATCTAGTGTGGCTTCGGACGTGACCAGCAGCACTGTCAAGGGACCTACGTTCGTCAGAACCAAGGCACTAATTGGCAATGTTAAAACATACACTATGTTCGGATACCTTAATTAACAATCATATTAGTTCACAACAGGACTTTTTAAATGTAATGCCAAGCTAGAAATCAATTAATCAATTATGACCAATCAAAATATCTACCTGCAGCAGAAAGTACACTTTTGTGCTTATCTAGCATAATTAGCCATGCCCTTAATGGACAGCTGACCATAGTAACTGAGCAAAAGTTTAAATAAAAACGTTTAAAAAAAAACCTAAAAATCCTAGTTTTTAGCCTGTTCCTGTGAGATACCATGCAAAGGACAGTCAAGTTTTGCTAACATAAATATATACATATTAGACTACTAGACTTTAACCTAAAGATTGCTTTAAAGTCGAAAAAAAAAAATACAATATATACTCACTCATATACATGTCCTATACTGTATGGACTAATGACAGTAAAAACAGCAGCAAAAACCAACAGATTAAACTAGGCACAATAGCTTCATCAATTAATACACCATTTCAGGTGCCAAATCATATTTATATGACTCCTTAATCCAGATGATTTATTTTTGTCGGGGAAAGAAATACGACTTGGCAACAAAAACGCAATTCTTAACAGGGCAGGGTATACGGCTACCATTTGCACAGTCCGACTCAGTCGCAATAGCCATCACAAGGAAAGTACTCATTTTCTTTTTTTCTCTTGTAGAGCGGTTTATGCCACCGATTTTTCAATATGCTATCGGTAAAAGAACAAGCGACGTCTCACAGCCCTGCAATCTCAAGCGCCTTGAAAGGAGGTCCCGCGTCTCATCGTGCGTTTAAAAAAAATCTACTTGCATTACTGATTGAGAACATGCATATTACATATAAAGCCAACATATAAACCGGAAAAGCTGTTTCGAGTTTATTTGTTCTGAAATTGTTTCCAGTCATTATCCCGAGAGGGGAAAAGAAACGTCTGTACGAGTCCTGTAGCGCAGTGTAAATTACCTGTCATACCAACCATGAACAGACCACAAACAGACTTTAAAGTCTATATTGCCATTGCTTCTTAAAAAAGCAACAGCCATAATATTTGTTGGAAAACTCAACATTTAAACTTGGTTTACTATCGAGATAAAACACGTTCTTAATGGCAATTTATGTAGCAAGTGTTTGTTTGTTTTTAAACGCGTGTCGAGAAATAATAAGAGAAACTTTCAAGTATTCTACGTTTTTAGAGCATAAAATATGAAGAAAGTAAGGAAAACAAAAGGCCCAACCACCTGACTAACACTCCCTCCACTTATAGAATTGTCATCTTACCTTTTTTCCGAAGTCCTCTCTCTATGGGATAAAATGAATCTCGCCAAGTGCTCTTTCCAAGCTGTATTTCCTGGCGAGAATCACCGTGCTATTTTCTGTTGTTATTCCAAATTTGGGTTCACCGTCTCTCCCATCCTGATTTATTCAACACACCAGCAACAAATTGTTCGTGAAGTTTGATGGGAGAATCCCCAAAAAGTAAAATACTACGAAACCAAACTATATGCAGAAAACAACATAAAAAGCTACATCACAAACGGCAACCGAGTGACTGAGGGAGGTAGCGAGCAGACCGCCCCCCAAACAGTTCCTGACTGCCTCCTAGCCGACCGCACAGCTGAACTTGCAATATCCATCAACATGGCCGCCCTGAGCCCAGGGAATGACTGCAGAGTGGTGGGAGACAAAAGCTCTGTCTCAGGGAACTGCTTGAAAATTCCTTCCGCTAGCATAATTAAGTTGGAAAATGGCCTAAATGTACAAGTAACATCATACATATCTGCATATTATTAAGAACAAATATTGTGAAGATTAATTGTCGTAGTCATTGAGTACAATACGGGTTGTTTCGTTAAATCAGCACTTTGCCGCCCTCTAGTCTAAGTATCCGTACAGCTTGTCAGCTTAACGCCCCCCCCCGCCCTTCGTTCCTTAAGTAGTCGCTGTCACGGATTTCCTGATCTCATAATCTTGGCCTTCGGTGACTGACGTCACGGGGATTCCGTTCAGAAAGCCCAAGAGTGATCCGTTTAACAATATTTCACATTCCCTTGGTATGGTGGCTTCTATGGTGCGTGGTGCAGTGCCGGGAGCGATAGGGTCTGACTGTGCAGCAGTTATCTCCTGAAGATACCCGAGGAGGTGACACTGTTCTGCTAGTACTTTTGTACGTCGCTCAGGATTGCAGTCTTCTAAATGTATAAAATGTAAAGTCAATTTTATTTCATTTTAAATGTATTTTGATATAAAATATGCAATAAATTATATAAAATGCATTGTGTTTACACAGCTAAGCATAGGTTGGCTTGTATGAATCTGAGCTCTTGGTCTACATTTCAGGCTCCAGTCATTTAAGTCTCTTAAAACAACCGAGTTGATTTACTGTTATCAACAGGTAGCTTCGATTTCGTTTGAAACATGACTAAAATTAACGGATATTAGCGTGAGCTAACCATATTAGTGTTATCTAATCATAACAGGTTATTGACGCCATCTACTGGCCTTTTTTATAAATACAATTTTAAAAATATATCTGACAAGGACTTTTTGTAGATATAAAATAGCTTAAAAATTTCGATAATTTAAATTACGTTGGTTTTATCACGTTTTTAACGTTTTTTAACATTTAACTTACCTGCGATCCGTCCCACGAAACGTACTGACTGACCCAGCTATAGAAACGCTTTACACTTAACACAGCTTGTAACTACTGACTGCTTGATAAGAATAGGCTACCTTAAAATTGTTTTCTTATTTGACGTGGCTAATCAGGCGAAAAACCACATAAAAACGAGGCGCCTGGAATGAGATTTCTTTGCTTGTATATAAACCCAGTAAAAAAAGTAAAACTCTAGGCTAAGAGGCTACTGAATATTAAAAGTCCCCCTTATAATTGTCCGATTTCCGATTAATTAACATGTTCTTTTATTTTACTTTTATTATTGATTCATACAGATACGACTATATCGTGAAAACACTATTGGCCGTGTGTCAAATTCAGTGATCTAGACGCGTCTAGAAAGACGGCGCACTGAACTTTATCTGACAATTGTAAGAGGACAACTTACTTACTCCCCGCCCCGGAACACCAAAGATGCCGCTGTACAGTAAGCGTTTTACTACATGACTCACATGTCGTCGGTAATGGCTCTATAAATCTCCCTGTCAGTGTACAATTCCCCATAGTCGGGGTAATTACCGCAGCTATGCCATGTTTTCTATAATTAATGTAATAGTAATGGGAAACGGTCGATTTTTAGACGGTTTGGAATATTTATCCACAGTATTGTCAATCGCAAAAATATAAAGGATACATTTGTCCTGTTACCAGTGACTTACAATTTATTTTCTTTGATCTAAAAGTGTGCAGACCGCATCTTTTGACAATTAGTTGCATTTTTACAACATCTAACAGTGAGGGTTGAGAAGGACACAATGGCACTATGCAACAAAAAACGTTTCCTGGTAGACAATGTACCTAAGCCGGTCAATACACGCAGTCGTCCCCGCTGTGAGGACATGGATCATTCTCCACATTCTCCCAGTGATTTTTGTCTAGGATAACTCACTGACTGCGACAATGTTTTTACTGGGATATAATTACACAAATAGCAAGTTATTCTGTGCCATTCACGCGTCTTTTGGTTTGCCCTGTTGTCTTTATGATACCAAGAAGAAGGTTGTTCGGGTATATTTGCAGAATTGCTCCAGAACAATACATTTTATACAATATACTGTAGCATATATACATTTTTGTTGGCTCTGTTGGCTAAAAAAAACAACGGCTGCATTGAGGAATTAAGCGACATTAAGAACAAAATGGTTGATTAAATTAACACCACACGTATGTACAAGCACTAAACGTGTAGTAACAAAACGTGCAATAAAACACACGAACGTCGCCTAGAGTTAGAAATACTTACTGGAGTTAACAATACTCAACCAATACGTTTTATTTTCCGTTGTATCCAAGTAGGCTAAAGGCAGTGGTTCGGCTTCGTCAAGTGTCACTTCCTGACGTACATTAAACTGAACGTTTGCCGGAATATATAGTTTATGTTTGTTTACGTAAATTGTAATGATCGTTACGTTTTGCTCTTAAAATAGGCTTTAAAGTAGGTATTAATCAGCGAGGAACATTTGAACATTTCTCATTTCAAACGAGCAACAAGTTATTTTTGTATTTACTCCGAGAAAATACAAATTACTCCGATGATTAAGTAATCTCGATATCCGTATAATAATCCCCGATGTGTATATAAAAATTAAATTGAATTGGCTAATCAAGCCCTTTATCTTGATTAGCCAATTAAAAATGTATTTTTAAATACAGAAATAGTTGTATATTTATCTCGCCGTTCCATTATTACATTTTACGATTGCTTTCTCTATGACAAAATAGAAAGTATATAACCTACAACTATTTTTTGCTAAAACCAGGAGACAAATGCAAAACGGGTTTATTCATGTCGAGAGTAAATAAATAAATTGAATCGGTAAACATGAAAATTGAATAAAGAGGTGTCTAATACTCGGTTTGTGTTAAAGTGAATGATTGAAATGATATATAACTTTATATATAAACTATATAATTCCATACATCGCACACGCGCAATTACAGTGCACTATAACATAGCATTTCTGAGAAGTAAAACGAAAACAATTTACATACAAATATAATTACAGTTATTATAATAATAATAAATAATACCTACAGTACACATGGAAATGTACGCCGATTGGCTAGAATAGTAACTGCTACTTATAATTACGCAGATCCCTTTGTTTTTTTTTAAATCGAATGGAACGACTAGACCAGCGCACATAATTATCAATATATTGTGCCCAACGACGGGATCCGCGGATTTTAATAAATGTATTCTGCCACGCGATGGCACTCTTTACTTACTGGTTGCTGATATTTCCAACTAATCGTTGTTTTCGTCATACTTTTGATCGGTCCAGAACTAATTAACAGAAAACTTTAGAGCACGCATGATCTCAAATTTTCGTCAAAAGACGTCAGAGAAAACGTAGCGTGAATCACTTTGTGATACTAGAACATTCTTCCTTTTTCTTCAGCATTTTCTAAAATGAAATATTTTTGTATAGGCTACTGAAGTGTGCGTAATTATCATTTACGTATTTAGTAACAGTGCTTTGTGTTCAGTGTTTTGATAAGATAATCTTAAAACAACCAGAGTGTAATTGTGACTAGCAAAGTGTGATGTTTAAATTTGTGTGTATAAATTTGAATTGATTCAATATTCTCTAAAAGTAAGGAACGTAAGGAAAAGTTTTGTTATAAACAATTAATTAATTAAAATGAATTTATCTCTCAAAATGCTTATAATGTCAGCTGACAGGGTTGTTTCACAAATCTGGGAAAAGGACCAGCATTTTTTAAGAATGCAGGAAATACTTATATTTGTTTGCATTACGATATTAATTTAGCTCATTAACACCAATACACTCAAAAAACCCGAACCCGAAACGAATAAATAAATAAATTTGACAATTTCAGCACCTCCAGGATGGACAGCATCATTGATTAGTCAAGTAATAGAAAATACAAAGCAGCTATGATCTTCAATTACCCCGCCATATAGTGCTATCGTGTCTCAGTTAGATAAAAACGGTTAATATGAACCCATTAAAGTGATTCTATTCAAGGGCCACTGACATCGCCCACATACAATGGCCACAGTTGAACGTAATGTCGTTGGAGAAACTTCTACAAAAGGTTTGCATTCTTCCATTGCCTGACAATTAAGTTTTTTCACCAAACTTCCATGTGGGGCGTATGACTCGCACAAGCTCGTCGTGTGTGAGGAAGGAACCGCACTATTATATTCCGGGAGGAAGGGTTGATGACGTCTGTAGCATCCTTAATGTGACTTATTGAAAAAAGGCAATCCACGGGATTCATGGATAAAAATCCGAGGGATTCGGAGCACAAGATAATAAGTTCGGATAAAGAAGACAAATGTTTACGCTCTCTTCGAAGGATCCGTGTCTGCGCAGAAATCTTTTAATTGCATATTGTGTATAAAAGTGAACAAGTCGGACGCAAGCTGAAGGATACGTAAGGAAACGGCAGAGGCGCTTCAAGAAGAGAAAGATTCTGCCCGTGAGAAAGATTTTTAATCTCAGTCTCGTAACCTTAGGCTCGCCCAAATTGCAAACAGCGCTGCTTTCCACATACTCTGCTATAGGTACGTGACAATCCTAAACATTTAAAAGATGCAGACCAGAGTTTGCCGGTAAGAAGAAACTTGAAGTGCTTTTGAGGATTAAAAAAAAAGTCGTTTTTCTTTTGTTTCGATTTAACGTTTCATCCAATGGAAAACACCAAACCTGAATAGCGGTCAGGGAACTGAATGGGGCTAGAAATATTTTAAATAAAATTACCGAAAAATTTGATTTTCTGACGTAGACGCCGTTTGCTGTTTATAATTTTTAGGCACGCGATTTACCAGCGCGCATCAACTAGAATAATGAATTCGTCCGTGGTGCATCTGGGCTGAACGCATTTGTATGATGAATTCCTAATAGATGTTATCCATACATATAAATATTTGACAATTGCAATTTTACGTAAATGTAACTTTTTTGTGTTTTGCAGAATGGCATTGTCTGGTAAAGCTGCTTTAGCCTTACTTCTCTACGGAATCCTAACGCACTGCAGCTTCCAGTGTTCGGCAGTTGGAATCCAGTACCCTAAAATAAGGTACGTACGCGCTGGTTCGTCTCGGTTGTTTTGTACTTTTAAAAAGAAATTACGATATAGAAGTAGTAACGATATATATTATATATATATATCATGACATTAATATCGGAAAAAATCTAATAAATATGTGTGGGTTTGCAATTAATCGTGACGGCTTTACTTCTAAAAAAAACCCAATAATTTTATACTATAACATTATGACATATAAAAACAGTAATGATTTTATTTCTAAATAAATACATGTAATATATCAAATGAGATTCGTCAAGGTGTGTTGAAGGATCGGATTTAGAGAGTACAGTTGTAAAGATGCCGTTGTAAGGTATGATGATCTACAGTCGCTGAGAGTAGACCACTGTCCCGAATTAGAAGGCTTACAAAACTCCCGCTATTGAAAATAAAACGTTAGGACCCAAGAGAAAAGTCCCTTACAGTGATTGTGCAATGGCGTCATATCCGAGACCAAGAGCAAAGCTAATGGATTCAACAGAGCTCAGTTACCCCGAATAATTCCCCTCACGGATGACTTTTTTTAACTTCTGTTCTATGATAATTAAATGCGAAATTCTTGGTTTCATTTGAGGGTCTTAAACGCAAAAGTTAATAATTTCTGTGGGGTGGAATTAGAAAAGTTTATATTATTATAGGCATTTGTAGAGCGACTGAGAGACTTTTCTCGAGCGGGCCCCGTCTTCTTTAAGGAATCATGGTCCGCCTCGTGTTATATCGGTTGGTGACTGAATTGAAAAAATGAAAATTGGTTTCAGTTTTTGTAATAATTTTTTAAAACCCCTTTCGTTCTGTCTCCCCTTTTTTCTAGCATGCGTTTTAACCTTGGTGTATTAAAGTAAGACGCAAATCTAAACAATTTCTTTTAATTTGTGTGTGTCAAACTAAATATTATTATCAAATATAATTGATGAATTAGGAAAAGAATGTATAGAGCTTTTGCTTTCTAAATTTGTTTTGGATAAAAAACGAAATCAAACTCATATAACAAAATTTCAATTTCTTATTTCAGACTTTCAGAAAACGAACTTTACGACGAGGACGGAAACTCGTTATCGGACTTGGTTTTTGACACCGATCAAATGGCTATACGAAGTCCTTCATTCCTTGACGATCTGTATACGCTATACTACTCACCAGAAAAAAGGTGAATATTTTCCAAAACTTCCATGAGATTCTTTTATTTTTTAGGAAACATTTTTTGTGTGTTTTTATTTTAATTCACCTTTGTTCATGTTTTCTATTTGTTTATGTTTTTGTGTTGTTTACTTAGTTTAATGCCCAGCCATATCATAACTTCGACATTTTGTCCTCTTGTGTTAAGACGGGATAAATAGGTAAACTTAATAAATAATCGAAATAATTTGAGAAAGGAACATAATAGACAATCGTTTAGATACATTTGTTAAAATGGCAACAAGGTCAGAGAGAACGAGGGAGAACACGTTACTGCACGCGCCTACAGCTAAATTAGGGTTGTTTGACTGAGAGAACGGAATAATTCAAATCATATGACCCCATATAGACAATAGATGCGGCACTCCGACATTACCTTCCGCTGGGTCATTTACGATTGGTCTGTGTGTTTGGCGTTTTATCATCCAGAACGGAGAGGCATGCAGACGGAACATTTAATAAAGCCTACAGGACCGCGCTGGGTCAGTTATCAGCAAGGAAATACCTACATTCTCTGATGGCGAAGCGTGTAGGGTAAGGTCGTTTCTCTAAAAGCTTTTCCGTATTCACGCCAACTTCTTTTACATGTAGGTTTAGGGCGTATGTGTGTGTTAGGGCGTAGGTGTGTATTTCGGTTTTGTCCTACGTCTCCATTGAGTTTTTATTTACCCCGCCCAGTTTTCACGAAACATTTTTCTCGGTTTGTTTCTTTGTACGCCAGATATTGTTGGTGTCTTCCTCATTCTCATCGATAAACAAAAAATTGATGTATTATAAATATCTTGTATAACTAATGGAGATTTTAAGCTATGTTTAACCTTGTAACGGGTAGTTCCTTTAAGAACCAGTGTTCATAATCCACGTGTATGAATATATCTATCTTCAAGTTTGAATAATTTATGTTGGTAGTATAGATTATTAAAGTCTACACTTTTACGTTAAAGATTATTTAACGTTTAACGTTAAATATTATTACGTTATAGGTAAATGCAACCCCGAGACAAGCAAAATTATTTGATATAACTGTGTGGTAACATTCGCAAAATAATTATTTTGACTTTTAAGGAAAAAAAGGTTTGAGAGTTTCCATATTAATATACTTGTTAGGACGGGATGGCTGTCTCGCACTGTCTCGGCAATACTTTGGTTTTCCGTTTTTGCAGCGGGGCCAGCAGTATGGAAGACGATTCAGAACCGTTATCCAAAAGGCATTCGGACGGGATCTTCACAGACAGCTACAGCCGCTACCGAAAACAAATGGCAGTTAAGAAGTATCTGGCGGCTGTCTTAGGCAGAAGGTATAGACAGAAAATTAGAAACAAAGGACGCCGTTTCTCTTATTTGTAGCGTCCATTAATCAAACTGTCCTGTGTATAGAACCCTGAGACTAACGAACAATCCGTGGATCGCTCCTGTGTTCTTTAAACATGTATTTATGTATGAAGTTAAGCCATTAAAATACATATTTTATTAATAATATTGTTTTTTTTTTGTACAAAAAAAAGCACTTGAGATCGCACATATATGTGGAGTTATATTTAGTTATGTTTATATATAGCTATTTATGTGTTATGGCCTATTATTTTAAAATAGAGGAGAAGAGGAATAAGCACCTTGAACGTCATGCTTTTGAGATACTTTTAAATTCCTATACATATGCAGAAAATAAATAGACTTTAAAAGACAATCAAAGCATTGAATGTTACACTTATTTTTGTAACTAAAATTGAAAGACTAGTGATTTTATTCACAACAGACCTGAAGACTTAAATTCTCAGCCTGTTCTGCAAGATGTTGACTTTGGTGTCCTGTCGGACGGAATGTGTATGTGGCTATTTTAGGAGATTTGTCAAAAAAAGTTTTCTCCCAAGTTTTTGGTGAGTTCAAAGTGCAAGGTCCGTTTGATGGGATCGGCTGTCCCTCACCTGACCTCACTCCACCCTCGATTCAACATACATTTAAAACTCACCATCCTGGTCTCCATCTCTCCAAATTTGTGCCTGTTTTTTTGCAAATAGAAAGCTCTATATCTAGATTTATATGGATAGAAAATGTATTGTACCTGCATGTGTATATAATATACATGTATGTGTATAATGCATGAGACAGTTCTCTGAAGTTTCCTGTTAAATATGCCGTCAGCCTGGTGTGGAAATGCAGACTTCCTATCCACACAAGGTTAAATTGTTTTATAGCACTAAAGCTGGGACCAACCCGCTAATCGCACAAGGTTAAATTGTTTTATAACACTAAAGCTGGGACCAACCCGCTAATCGCATTACACAACATTTCATTTAAAAGCATTTTCCATTTTTCCAATTTTTTCTAAGCTTATTTATTTTGCTCATAAAAAGAATATTTGATAAAATGCTATTAAATATTATTTTACTGAATGCTATTAGCAGGTTGTCAAAGTTTTGATTTGGTCCCAGTCTGTGTTTTTGGGACAATTTTTCTGTGAGACTATTTTATATTATTTAATTTTATCTTTGCTATATTGAAAACTTGTTCCCAAAGAGAACAATCTGCAAAGCGGTGGAAAAAAGAAAAAGAAAAGTTTCCTTATTGCACGTTATATTTGCACGTGGGGCCATAACTGAATGTAGCTTTATGAATTCCTCTTTCATGCTAATCATGTGTTTAACAAGTTTTAAGAGAGCCTTGGAAGTGACTTGTGTTTTTCCTGTCTTTCATGTTAGAGAAACAGACTCCTAGCAATTGCATAATACTGATGAGGTACACTAAATATGTTTACCTGCTAAACCAAGTCATGGGTTCTATTGATTGTGAACTTGCTCATCATCAAACAAAAAACTCAAGTATTGTTTGAATATTCCCAGTTTTGTAATTGTGACAGACCTGTATAGTGGGAATTAACGATTAAAATAATTGTGCTACTGAATGTCTGCGACCCAAATTACGGGATGCTTAACTATAGGGCAAGGCTGGTTAGTGAAGACCCGAGAAATGCCCTTCCATTTTCCAGCTCAGCCTGGGCGGTCACCCCTGATCACCATCGGCTAATGACGTGAGCTTGATACAACCTGCAAAACCCTCCTGTTGTAGGATCTAAGTGCATTACGGCTAGATTAGTAACCTGTTCAGCTTCTTGACTCCTTCATACGCAAACCGTAAAAGACAGATTTGTTGTAATTTAGGAAACACAAGAGTTTTACAGTAATATCTGTTTAATCCTGTTCTATTTATGGTCTAGGAACCCGCCAGATCATCTTAGTGATTGGTAACAGCAAGACTGACGCTTAAAAAAGATGGCTTTCTGGTTGTACCAGAGCAGAAGACAGAATGGGGTGAAAGGTCACCTCATGGGCACACTGACTGGATCATACACATATTCGCTGATGGGGAAGTTCATGGGTCAGGGAGCCAGATTTAGCCAAGTTTGGTCCAGGCTCCACATTGCTGCTCTCCATTAACAATCACAAAAACAATAGACACAAAGAGGAAAGGGACTTGCGCCTGGAACTGGAATTAGCCTTTCTGGAACAAACAACACAATCCGACCCCCGACCCCATCCTGAACCCTCCCCCTTCCATCGGCACATATTAAATATTATGTTTTATGAATACACATAATGCATTATTCAAAGCAGACCTTGCATTGGGCACTGGGGAACCTTTTGATATCAGTGGTAGAATGAATTGACTCGATCTGTAGCCCAGTATATGGAACCAATCTCTCACTCCCCCGGGCTTAGAAAACAGGATACAGCTGGCGGTTTTTGTGCCTTGCTCCGCCTTTTAAATCGCCACCAATCACAGATGGCTATTAAGTGGCCCTACAATGCTGCAACCCATTAAATTATATTTCACTTTTTACTGGTTATTGTTTTTGTTTTTGTGTGTGTGTGTGTGTGTGTGTGTGTGTGTGTGTGTGTGTGTGTGTGTGTGTGTGTGTGTGTGT
>JAOVYW010004189.1:3949-45725 GCA_025775045.1 Hiodon tergisus | reverse complement strand
AATTTGCTGAGCTCATTTGTTTTGGTTTCTTTGTATGTATGGATTACTTGGGTTGTTACCAACATCTGGTGAAAATTCCATGTCAATAGCACCTTTGGAAATATGTTTACTGAGAAAAATGGTGACGTGTTCAATACTTATTTCACCCGCTGTACATTAAAGACCAATTCTTTAAGGAACAAAAACGGTCATTGGGCCCTATGAGCTTGCAGGTTTGATTCTGGATCACGTTGGCAGTGACTAGGAGCCTCTGAGCATCGCCACACAGCTGGGGATGGGAAAGGGGGAGTCGACAGAGGCTCACTCAGCTCTAAGTCTGCTAAGCAATTAATAATGATCTAATGTCACGTGTATAGCCACTCCTGCAGAACTGCAGGTTTGCAGTGCCATTGTGGGGGAGGGACATGCCTCTCCATGGTTACGAAATAGCCATCCTCAGGATTATGATTACACCACCCTAAATTGTCATTCCTCTAGCAGAGACCGAAGTTCGAGCTTGCATAAAGGGCAAGCGTACTGTCAAAGGTGATTCTCAAAGGATGATTACTTAAGCTTCTCTCTTTTAATCAATAATATACATTTTATATTGTATTTCAGACTAAAGTAACATTATATTTTGTAGTATTTGCAAGGTTATGCAATGTATGTATAACATCAGGTGACTGGCACAACTGATTCAGTTAGCTGAGTCAGTAGTGAGCCGAAACATCATTTCTATGATCCATTTTAAGCCGTAACTCAATCAAAGCACATTTAATTTGGAGGTTAAAAACCCCCAAAGACAAACTGGATACGCACCACGCTGGATGGGAGAACTCCTCGAAGAGCCCGAGCTGCCGCTGGAGCTGTATTTCTCCAGCAGCTCTGCGAATTCTCTCCTGGTTGAAACAGAATGGAGAAAGGGTTGTCACAGCCTCCTGTCATACGCTCTCATGCCCCCGCTCTTTTTAAGTTTCCGTCCTCCAGCCTTCTGAAAAAAGAAAGTCATTATTTGTGTATTACATTTGTGTGCCTCAGTATCACTTAGGAAAACATGACAATAAGGAGTTTTTTAATTTTTTTATTTATTACGAAGGATTGGATAATTAAATGCTCCAGTCAGTAAAAATAAATAACTAAACATTTAAACAGTTATAAATATCTGGATGCTGCGCTGAAAGCCCCAATATTATAAATTTGCATACTATGTACAAAACAAATGATGTGAAGTCATTGTTTTCGTATATTCTTATAAATGAGATGAAAATTTGATTCCGCGTTGTCAACCTTAAAGATACAGCAATATAACTTCACAATCAACGTTACTGTCATACTTTTAAAATTGCCACAGTTGGCAGGTCTGTAGATCTCTTCATGAGCTTTCACAATAGTGCAGTCAATATAGCTCTTTTTCTACCTATCTACCGTTAAGAAGGGGTCTCAACTGGCAGTCACACACACTAAACTTATACTAAATGCACACAAATATCATGGCACTGATGGGTTTTTTTATGTCCTGCTCTTGGGGCAAGTCTTTCTTTTTTATTGCACTTCAAATGAACATCCTTATGTCAGAAAAAACCTTGTGCTCGCTGAACTGAAACACAATTGGACCAGACAGGAATTCCCAATGCAATCTTACTGAAACAACAACTACCAAATCACCTTAAATTATTAAGCATCTGATGGCTAATCTTGCACAGTAAACACTGAAAGTGGCCCAATTGTATGCATTTGCAATTTTGTGTATGTGTTTGTTTGAACTTATAATTAAAGCTGGATCTACTATGCAGTTGATTTAAGCAAAATATAGCTTTGAGCAACTTTCTCCTTCACAATGGTCACCCCTCTACATTCAAACTCAGAAGGTTAAACTAGGCTACAGGGAAAAGACCATAATTGGTTCAATGTTGTTTTACAAAAAATAAATGAATAAATAAAACACCTTTCTGATTGTTTAGCTACATAGCTTAAAAGTACAAAGTGGGCTGAATCAAAAATACAAATGAATGAGCGGTAGAGCACTATGGATAGTGCGATAGTTGTTTACTAGCAGGGAACAGCAGCAGGGAAAGAACATTACTCAGGATCCTCGAAGAAGCCTATAGGGAGAGATGTAATCCCTTGGAGCTGATGGGGCTAAGGGAGAGGGCAAACACTAAACCTCAGAGGCACACGTTTTCATCTACTACTCTTTAAAGCCTTCATTCCTATTAAATATAAATAAACCCTTTTTTAACTCAGTGTATGGCTCAATATGCCTACAGATGTAAAAAATAGAAAGCCTGTCGTTACTAGGGAAAAGATGCGAATGTGAACATATGGCAGCCTACCAGGTTAATGAAGTCGAATGGAAGAACAAGTTTTCTTCTTCACTTTATGTGAACATATGGTTTGACTGACCAGAAGAGTCTGGTCCTGCCTTGAAGAGACTGGAGTTTTTATTTGCCCTGGTCTTGCTTACAGGCTATTGTTTTTCTCCTTACTATTATTATTATTATTATTATTTTATTATTATCATCACTATATTCTGGGGTGCTGCCATACATTTTTAAAGTTAGATTTCATTTTAAAGAAATGAATTGCTTGAAAGTGTAGCTTCTATGTCATGTGAGCACATCTCATTTGACACATGACATAATGAGGACATACAACTCATAGCTCTGTTGATGCTAGGAAAATCCTATGCGAAAAGCTCTCAAGGGCTAAACTGTAACTTATTTCTCCAATTTGACAACAGAAAGTTGAAACATTATAATTTTGATAATGAAGGAATACATTAACATCCACAATTATATTCCTATTGGTGCTTTTATACTCGGATATAATGTAGGGCTGTAGTTGAGGGTCCTAGGTTCAAAACGAAAGCAGGGGCTCTATGAGGACACAGTCTCATTTCGCCAACAAAACAGGTTTCCCAGACGATGAGGGCTGACCTACCTCGCCTCTTCATCCCTTGCTATAAGAAGGCACATGTGGTTGGTAGAAGATGCTGCTCTGAGTATGTTCACTGCCCTATAAAAAGAAAAATGCCCATGTTTGATTTACACAATGCACAAAATTATGCAAACTTAAAAATCTATAACAACAGAATTGTAATTCATTCAGCAGTTCATAAAGGTAAAATATTCATTGTGGAATATTATTAAATTCAAAATACCGAATTGATATTCATTGATAATTTGAATTTTATTGGTGCCATTACTATTTTTGGAATCAAATTTGAATAAGCTATACATAATAGAGTGGATTCATTAATGCAAATGAACGATTAAAGTTATCAGTAATTATCAATTATCAGTATATCAAGAATACTTTTACATTTCTTTTTACTCTAAATGTTACAACTTTAGCTTTAGATAGCATTTCACTTAAAAAAAGTTTTTTATTCACATATGCATAGTCCCTTCTCCTTCGTCAAGACATTGAATTTAAAAGATGTTGAAACATACCTTCCATTTGTGACTTTAATTAAACTTTCCCCATTGACCTCCAAAATCTGGTCTCCGGGCTGTAGACGTCCTTCAAGAAAATTATAATTATAATTAAAAGACAATGAATACTGGCAACAGATGGTAACTGGTATTAATTTGACATGTTATGGAGTCAATACCACAGCTACTGTGCACCTATTCTTAAAGACTTCTCATAGTATGACAATCCTTCTGAAGTAGTGTAACATTGATTTTGATATGAACTCAAAGAACTGTATCAGAATTGTCTTCAACAACACGCACAAAATCTAAAATCAGCATATCCACATTCATAGCCTCTCACATTTACTGAGAGAGTTCCACAAAATTTCATCCTCTCGTTTCTCCAATCTACATAAGTAAAGTGTTTTTTGTACCTACTGCTACACTGACATTATCATCTCATGCTGGATACGTTTAATCATCCTTAAATTTTATTTTAAAAATAAAGAAAATCATTGATCACCTCATGCTAACTGTTGATAAAATCAAGTTATGTTCATAATAAAGCGGTTTTTGGCAAAAAACCAATCACGTTTTTACTTTAAAATTGAATTGAAGCAAGTTAGAAAAATCTTCATGTTATTCTAAGGCTAACGTGGCATAATCAAGGACCCCTTTCAAAAAGAGTAACCTCATCTGGGTTGAGAGGATGCTGAAACTACTCGATATTGACAATATGAGCAAAAACCTGAGGATATCAACCCCTTCTTATCGGAGTGATGCAAAAACCAGCATGCACTGCAATTTAGGAAATCAAGTTGGTCAAGACACACAGCCGGAAAAATGTTTTTTTTGGGTGAAGTTTGGGTTGAGGAACTCTACAGTCAGATTTTGATTCTGAGCAATCAGCAATCACAGAGGAACTTTACTACAACTGCGTAGACTGTACTGTGTAAAATGACTGGTTTCCAAAGGTGATTGGATCAGAATAGACCAATTCTACTTTTTAATTGTCCCTGTGTTTGGCAGCAGGTTCCGTAGCGACAAGTAGAGCACAATTAGCAATTCCAAATTAGGGATAAAATATGAAAAATGTCAGATTCCAAACGCATTTTTACATCTGCAAGATCATGATACATTTATCTGCAGCAGGTTTAGCATACACAAATGTGAAGCTTAATGAGAAATCATGTATACTATAAAATATAGCAGGGGTCTTACTTCCTTGTAGCATCCTAAATACAAAACGTATTACCAACTACGAGGGAATGATTTATGGCTCTGGAAGCTTTTAAACATACAGGTATAACATTTTTCAGCACAAAATACTGTCCAATGCTACCACTGTTTGTATAACATGTTTACCCTGTTTAATCAGGATTATGAATAAACATGGTGATTCATTTACTCCTTTTGTATCTTTAAATTTTCATTAATTAAAAAAAAATGGCAGTGAAGGCGTGGTACTGTCCACATAATTCCTGAAAAAAACACAGAAAACGTATATGACAGGTCTCTGTGCAATCCTGTTATTGGCACCCGATCCATTTGATATTATTTCCCACCATGTCCATGTATGCTTTAACATTTAAAAACTATAATCAATAATAAAGAGAATAATTCATTCTGACATATTAAAAAACAAAAATTGGAGCCCTGGAAAAGTAGCTCAAAGTGCATCACAGGGACAGCGTACACTTCCTAACCAATGGCAGTGCAAGCGCAGCCCAACATGATTGTATAACAGCAGATAAACAGTGTGGAAAATTACATGAGTACATCACAACTTATTTTTAATGCCCGAGTGATTCACAAAATTGAGTATTCTAAAATTGAGAAACTCTTGCCTAGCTACGAATACTTCTTATCTATAGTGACCACAACAGACTTAAAAAGTCCAATAAAACTGACAACTGAAGTGGCATGCAAGTTCAGTGACTGGTATATTCACCAGATAGGTGGCTGTCCACTGGGAATTCAGTGCAAAGATGAAAGTGACCCTGTTTTTGACAAGCAGACGGTGAGTGCAATCATCAGCAGGCATTCTCGTTCTGTGACCTGCTCTGTAGTACAAGCTTCCTCAAATGACAGTCCTACTCAACATCCTGTCCTGGACAGATCTGGGTGCACAGAAACTGGGGCACATTTTCTTGTGTATTATTAATGTAGTCCTACTTTGACGAGAGCTCCGATTTCAGTAAGCAAGTCAGAATCTTTCCGCTTTCCGACTTATGCATACTTTCTTTTTGATAGACACAAAAACTAATATGAGAAACATAATTTTTTTTAGTAACTCATCATAACGCATAACATATTTTACAAGCTTGGTAGGCATACAGTATACTCTATCCGTGTCATCAAGTATTAAGCATTTTAATTTCTGAATAGATATTTTTGCATTTAATTCATATTAAATGCTGCAGACATCTGCCCACTGATTAACTGAATTTAATGACATTTTCTTTTTGTGATAAGTAGAAATATTATAGCTACAGAAAAAATTAAATGCTATTAAAAGGACCTACAAATCACTATTTGTGGTTTGTACAATCACTATTAGTGATTGTACAAACCACTAATGTGATTAGTGGGTTACCAAAGCTTTGATTTATGGTTTCATAATTTCAGCATTTTCAATTTGTAAATAGACTCAATGCACTCAATTTTTTTTTTTACCGAATCCATTGTGAAAGAATATTCTGGAGGAAATGCTTTGTTCCTTAGAAATATAACGGTGCATTTGTTACCCATTTACCTTTTGTTGGTGAGTCACCATGTTCCCAGAGAAAACTCTTATGTTTAAAGACAACCCGGCCCACAGGGGAGGGAGGAGGCCAGACCAATAAGCAAATGGCCTCTCTTGCCTGCTGAACAATGACCCTGGGTGCCGGGTTGTTTACCCCCCCACCCCCCACCCCTGAATTCAGTTATCCCTTGCTATCATTACGGGGTAGCACCTTGCATATTGTTCCTTTAAATCCTGTGAAATCCATTTTTCCTGTATGCAGCTTGTCTCTTGATGTTGGCCTATAAGAATGCCATGTATGCCTGTATACATCAGAGATTCTTCGGTAGATTATGACACTTGCTATAATCATCCCTCCATTCCAAATAATTTGTGTGTTCGTAATAAACCCAGACTCAATCTGAAGCTTTCTTCCTAAACTGAATGAAGACCTTTTTTTTCTTCAAAATCATCTAAACAGCATATTTATTTTCTATAATGAAAATGTAATTTAATATGATATGCTTTTATCATTTTCATTTATTTAATCAAATTGTTGTTTTGGAAGATGTTACTACAGGTAGACATTCAACTTCACTGAATTATCTAAAGTCTCAAAACCTTTCAGTGCCAGCTGGAGTTGAAGGGGTTTAGCTTTCAATCTTAAAATGAACCCTTTTAAAAAAGTGTATACTTTATTCAAATATAGAATACAGAGGTGTAACGATACTAATGCATCGATATGTAAATTCCTATTATAAAATCAATCTCAAATCTAACTAATAAATAATTTTATTTTGATCTAGACACAAATATGCAGTCAATACAAGTTTTATATGGATCCTGTCCCAGTTCTGCTCCACTCTCATGAGCCTTTGAGGTCACAAAATGTGCAATGGTGTGGAACAATTTTGTCTACTGTCCATTGGGGAACACTATTAACCATTGGGCCAGTCAAGTCAAATAAATTGTGATAAGTCCTTTTTCAAATGATGAACAAAATTAGATGTTGTCATTTTCATATTCAAAAGTAAACGGTTGTGCATTTTAACAAACCCTTTGAACACAAAACGCTTCTTCAACATGTCACAACATTGTTAAAAGTGTGTAACTTGGTTTCGATTTGTATTACTTTTTAACAATAATTTTACAGCAATGAAAATTGCAAGATTCTAGTTAGGTCAAATGAAACGTTGTAGCAACGTTGTAGAATAGCTGGCAGAAGTATATCAGCAGGTTAAACAAGACAAGCTTTGCAGAGACACAAATTTCATATCAAATAGTATTTTACCTTGTACTTTACTTAACCAACACTTGAATAAGTTCCAATGGAACTTTCGAGTTTACTGTGTTTTCACAATTGGAAGTAAAAATAAATTGGTGCCCTACGAGCCTTTCCTTTAAATTAATGCCACTAATTAACCCTCTTCCCCCCAGCATATGCACATGCTTGAACCCCTTTAATACTCCACCTGAGAGACTGTTAATGTTATGGTCTAGTATGGTGACAGTAATAACAGTTATAAGGAAACTTGAACCAAGAGTATAGGTGCTTAACCTTCCTGAACACAACTGAATCTCAACAGGATCTCAATCATACAACAGGATAAATAAGTAGCAAGAGGTATATACAGTCATAATTGTTTTCCAATTTCATATTTGTTGATTAATGTAAATGATTAAAGGATGCTCTACCAAATATTTTCGTGTGGGTGTTGAATACTTATGCAAGCAACAAATTTATTTGTCATACAAATATTTCCCAACATAATACCTGTGTTTTAAAATAAAATATCAAATGTAAAATTTCAAAGTGCCATTTGTAATTGTGAGAGAACAGGCCAGAGGTCTGAATACTGTTTACAAGGCGCTACATATACATTGCATACTGTGCAGTGAAAATACTGAGACCCCTTCACTCCGTCACATTTCAAAATTTGATTAAATTAGTTTTTTCCCCCCTCATCAATCTACACATAATGTCCCATAATAACAAAGCAAAAGCAGGTTTTTAGAAACTTTTCCAGTTGTACAAATATATATAGCTATATAATTATTCAGACCCTTTGCTGTGATACTCAAAATTGAGCTCTGATGTATCCCGTTTCCATTGATCATCCTAGAGATGTTTCTACAAATTGATTGAAATCCACCTGTGCTAAATTCAATTGATTGAACATGATCAAAGATAGGATTGTGTTGAGGCACATCTGGGGAATTGTGCCAAATTGTTTTTTTCAGCATTGAAGGTCCCAATGAACACAGTGGCATCTATGATTATTAAAATGGAAGAAGTTTGGAACCACCAAGACTTTTACTAGACGTCCGGCCAAACAGAGCAATCAGGGTGAAAGGCTTTGGTCAAGGAGGTGACAGTCCCGCTGTGGAGATGACAGAACCTTCCATAAGAACAACCATCAGTGCAGAATTCCACCAATCAGGCCTGTATGGTAGAGTGGCCAGAAGACACTCCTCAGTAAAAGACATATGACAGCCCGCTTAGAGTTTGCCAAAAGGCACTTAATGGACTTTCAGATCATGAGAAACAAGATTATCTGGTCTGAAGACTGAACTCTGTGGCCTGAATGCTAAGAGCCACGTCTGGAGGAACCCAGACAACGCTCATCACCTGGCCAATATTTCCATACGATGAAGTATGATGGGAGCAGCATCATGCAGTGGGGATGCTTTTCAGCGGCAGGGACTGGGAGACTAGTCTGGATCAAATCCTTGATAAAACCTGCTCTAGAGAGCTCAGGACTCAAACTGGGGCGATGAATCTAAGCACAGAGCCAAGAAAACGCAGGAGTGGCTTCGGGACAAATCTGTGAATGTCCTTGAGTGGCCCAGCCAGAGCCTGGACTTGAACCCAATCGAAAATCTCTGGAGAGACCTAAAAATATCTGTGCCCCCATCCAACCTGAAAGAGCTTGAGAGGATCCGCAGAGAAAATGGGTGAAGTTCCCCAAGAAAAGGTGTGGCAAGCTTGTAACCTCATATCCAAGAAGACTTTAGGCTGTAATTGCTGCCAAAGTAGCTTCAACAAATTACTCAGTAAAGGGTCTGAATGCTAATTTAAATCTGGTAATTCTGTTTTTATTTTTAATACATGCGGCAAAATTTCTAAAAACCTGTTTTTGCTTTGTCATTATATAGTATTGTGTGCAGGTTGATAAATTTATTTTTATCAATTTTATGGAAAGGCTGTAACGTAACAAAATGTGGAAAAGGTATATATATACCTTGGACGCATGTGCGGCCTGTATCAGTAAATGGGTGGAGAACAACAGGGTTAAATTTACTTACCATCACTGAAGGCAAGGCCACCAGGTAAAATCCTCTTCACAAAGACTCCAAACTCCTCTCCAGTTAATTCCTTTACACCCCCAATTACTTTTATTCCTGGAAAGACAAATTTGTAAAGCTTTATTCCATCTATTGAAATAAATGGTTTGTAATAAATGGTTATCTGGTTGATCTTTTCTTTTAAAAATGTCCTTCTGTGGCTTAAATCCTATAGGGATCTGTACTAGATCTGACCAAAGAATTTATACTCACTGACTTTTCAACATAATCCCTAGTAAAACCCAATGGTTAAGGTTAGATTGGCTTCCAGAGCTCGGGGCTTTAGTCTTTAGTGGATGAGCTTACAGTACGCCTTGTGTGCACACTAAGACCCAGGTATCCAGCCAGGTGTCTGGTGTTCACACACATACATCCAATTTAGATTACATATTTTAAAACAGCCTGAACACATCAAGCTTTGCTGAAAAGATCAAGCCTTTTAGATTACTGATGCCTGAGTGTTGGGCTTGGAGTTGGATTATATTAGGCAATGTTAATCGGTCTCTGAAATGAAATGATACTCACTGATACGGAAACACGCGCTTAACCATTGCTGATAAAAAAATCTGTCAGAACACACACAGGATTTTCCTGGAAAGATTCCTGATTTAGCTTTTCCAAGGCCTTTGCCAAAAGTTTTGTTTCTCAAATGTGTTTAAACCACGGTTAAATATTAAGGATCAAGTTTGCATACTCAAGGTATGCTGATCTGGGCCTTTAAGGATACTGCACGTTTTCATTTACCACAAGCTCATTTTATAGTCTTAGGAGATTAAGTGCCCAGATGGACACTGCCGTCAGAAAGTGAGGAGTTTAAAGCACAGACACCTGCTTCATCGATTTAGAGCAATGTGCTGGGGCTCCCCTTTTTGTTAAACCGCAAAGGGGTGGCTCTGGTCACACTCATGAATCTAGCATTCAAGACAATGATTCCAATCAGGAGTGGATTCCTTGCTGCATGGATGTATGACAGAGGATCAGAACCACTTGTAGGCCTACACATCTTTCAAACCATCATGTCAATCAATCCTGTCCGCTGTTTAAAACACAAGGAATATTCCTATAGGGTATATGATGTCGAAAGAGCGAATCTCATTATACTAACGATAACACGAAAGATGACATACATACAGATAAATGCATTTAAATCACCATTCATTGTTTTTATTTAGTTTTTAACACATTTTATCCCTCAGGTCCAAAAGTGGTAAACTCTTGCATTAAAATTTTTTTTACATAAGGATATCACAACAAAAAAAGAAACAAACCTACCTAATCCATTTTCACAGTCTGCAAATTCCATCGAGTGCACAGCTCGATCTTCTCCGTATGGACCCATCAGTGTCCTAAACGAGGAAAAAAAGACATTACCCATTTCTTTTCATTCAGGAAAATATAACCTACATGCATCCGGTTATTTCAGTTTTATACATTGCTAGGTAGCATATATTGGAAATATTACAAAAGACTATCAAAATGCTTTATACACTGTAGGCTGAAATTAAACAAACACCAGCACATTACATTGGGAGCAGTACATTGTTCTTCTGACACATTATAGGAAGCCGTAGACTTTCATCTTCAAACACCATATAACTTCACCATATCCTTTACATTACAGCTCTTTCAGGAACCTTCAGTGACAGATTGATAAAACTTCCCACTTTCATTACCATCGCTAAAAAGGTACATGCGAACAGGTAGCAGTATTGTCATGATCGAGGCAAACAAGCAAACAATGTTTCCTCTAGAAAATGATCAAGGCTTCGCAGTGCTTTATCCCAAGGGGTTAGCAATGTCTATCACAAAACATTCCAATTTATGAAAATATATTATTTCTGGAGATTGAAGAATGCCATAAAGGATGCTTAACTTTCTAGATGATGTCCAGTTTTTACATAATGTTATGGCCAAAAGGTTTCATACAAAGTACCACAACTTGTATATCTTAATGGCAAATCTAGAGATGGTGCTAAGAAGAAACTACCTACTTTTCCTAACTCCTCCGTGTCAGAGATGACATTTCCTGCGATGCATAGTTTTCCCATTAGAGAAACCTCCACATATTCTTGTCGGATTTTGAATGTGCCGTTAATTTAAATGTGTAACACAACCATGCAGGATTCCCAGATGTTTGCTATATTTACAGTCCAAGGGACATGAAAAAGAAAAATCTGAACTAGCTGATTAAAGCTAGACCATAAACAAAGTAGCTTTATAACGCAATCATCTGCTCAGCCTCACCAAGAGGGTGAATGCATGACCATGTAGAGAACAAAGAGAGGTAGTGGCAAAATATAAAACGGTCATTCAAGAATAGAGTAACAAGCTAGCTAACTAGCTATCTTCATTGATAATAGTTAGATTAACAAAAGAATATGGCAAAAGTTATGTAGCTAGCTAGCTAGTACTTTTACATCTACTCAAGTAACTGTACCCTAAGTTCCAGTCTTCTTTCACCCACTAAATGTTCCATATCAAAAAACAACTGCTGATAGGGAACTAAAACCAGCAGACCATACTGGCCTCTAACTCAAACCATTCCTCACCCTGACCACCACTCTGAGTTACTGATATTCATATAGTATCCAGCCAATTTCAGCTGTAGCCATTGACTTCAAAATAAAATTAACTGTCCCACAAAAACTGCTTTCTCATTATGCCTACACCTGTACCACAAATACACAAGGAACATGTAACTCAACATAAATATGCCTCTATCAATTTCCAAGACAGGTTTTTCTAAACATACTCAAAATGCTTATTCAATAACATGGTATAAAATTTTAATTAATTAAAACCAAAATGTTTTCATAAATCTTCCATAATTGCTAATGCGAGCCTGACTGGGCAGACTAGTTGCTAGTCCAACTAGATACGATTTTTACTTTACTTCCTAATGTTTTTTTCTTCTTCTTCATTTTAAAATGTTTGATGTCTGTGCAAAAATGCAACCTCGAATTGGTCATTTTGAGAACCAACAGCATAAAGCAGTTGTACTGAATCTGATGTTACGTGAATGGAGGCATTTTAATGAGCATTTGACTGTTATATGTTGAATCTGTTGCTCTCGGTTATTTGTTCATTTTTCTATCATAAAGCACCGAAGGCCTCAAAGTTATAATTTACTAGGTACACGTTTGTTTGGTTTTACAAACAAATACAGTGTTTCAAAATCTACTCTATAACATAACAGTTAAAATACAACTATTAAAATACAAATAAAATATCAAGTCAATTTGAGGCCATACGATATTATATATTGTATAAATAATCTATAAGAATAAAATAGGTGGGGAAATGTATCCATAAACAATAGAGGCTTTTCATAGCGTCACTCACACTACAATGGTGCTCAGCTTCATAGCAATTATTTCGTGATTTAAGTACATTAAAAATGATAGATTATTTATGTTTGAAATTGACGTATTCTTCTGTTTTCACAATGTACTAGTTTATTTTTAAAATTTCTGTTCCAACCATTTTCAAAAGTTGTTAGTTTCTAACCACATCAAAAAATCTTCAATAAAAATGCGGATATGTTAACGGTCTCGTAACATTTTTCCAAATGTACAGATCAAATGTGACACTTGAATTCAACTGTAAGAATTATAAACGTCTCAATAAAGGTCGACAGACTATCAGCTTCCGCATGTGAATATTTACATATGCGCAACATTAACGATACTTATAACCTTAAGACGTATCTAAAATAAACCGTCGTAACTGAAGTTTTCTCCAAACAGCCTCGCAATCCTCCGAAACGCATTTATTTAAACCCTCAAATAAAATACCACGATTGCAATCAATTTACTCTTGTTTCTTCCCCGTTCCCCGCGTTCTCCCATTACCTGCTTATAAAGACCGCTCCTTTATACATGACAGAAAACGCTGTCATTCTGAATTGACCTTCTTTGTATCCAGGCTACGCAACCATCTATTCATTCTCTGGTGCCTAAAAACCGCATGCACCCTTCCTATCTGAGGCACATACAATTTTCTACGTCAAGAAAAAACCTGGCTGTCACAAAATAACGTATTTTCGGACAGAACTGTTAACAATTACGCCACCAAAACATAGGCAGTGTTCATCGAAAAATGTAGTAGCTATAAATATTTGAACTACACTGTATGTAAAAAATTCAAAATGCGTATTTATTGCGTTAAAAGATTCAACGTGAAATTAGAAGGAAATGTTTAGAAAATGGGAAATGAACAGCGATTTTGAGTCTTTGAATAACGCGCTTCTGTTGGTAACATTTTTTTTCTACCGTAATACTTAGAACATACGTACTGTAATTCAAAGTTATACGTTTATAAATAAGGACTATAGACACATCTAGTTTTCACCGTTTAGCTTCCACGTCCTTGAGAGGTAACTGCAGGGGTAGTATGAATTTATTCTATTATTATTTGGTAATTTCGCCGCAAATATGTTTTATTCTCATTTTATAATGCTAAATCTTTTAATGTATATTAATTTGCTTAACAGTGATGAGGTAACTCCGAATACCCGTTGCCTACTATATAACAAATTACAGGAATCTGTAGTAATACAGAATTTGTAAATTAAGAGACTGCATCAACTAGGAGGATCCAAGTTGTTGATTTTCACTAAATATACGAATAAATGTCATTTCATATCATTGGATATTGAGTTATATTACTTAAGCAAACCATACGGTGCTTTCCATTTTACAAAAACTACCTTTTATGCTGGTGCCGTTATCGTGTTCGCAAACCAGGATATTTTGGAATGGGATAATACTTGGATTGCAAAATATTTAATTCGAAAATAAAAAGTTTTTAGTTTGAAATCTGGAAAAAGTATACCTGATAACAGACATGCAAAGCAGGTGCTGCCATTAGTTAAAACGAGTCTTCATTAGTTTACATAATTGGGTTTTAAAATGTTTAGTTATCCTAAAAAATCTGTAATAAATTAATATAATACGGTTTACTTAAGTGTTTTTATAACATCTTGTCGAATTGCTGGCACTACATTTTTAAAATGCCCGGCTAAGCACACTGGGATTGATGACGACCCCCAGCGCAAAGCAAGCGACACAGGATGAACAGTTTACATTGACAGAAATACTACCCTTGCAGTCTCAGTGCTGCTTAGCAGGGCATTAAAATTGTCGCAATTTGCATGGAAACCCACACACACACACACACCGTTTTTGAGTGATAGATACATGTGGTCTCCATTCCAGAAAAATGTCACAACTAATTCTCAAAAAAACATGCTAAAATAAACGATAAACATGTGCATTTTAAAATAGAAAATTGCTCATGTTTAGCATTTTTGAATGTGCATTATATCGCCCACTTAACTTAAATGGATTCATACCAAAATTGTAATCATGCCCATACTTTTTTTCATAACCAACTACTCAATGTTCTCTTTCATGTCATGTTTCCGAATTATCAGCATAAGAACAAGCTAATCAATTAAATCATCATATTCAAAAACCAAATGCAGCATTTACAGCCTCCACACCTAATTGGAATTTAAAGGGTTACCCATCAGGAATCGTCGGAAATGGGTTAATCTGAGTTAATCCAAGTTAACTAGGGACAAGTGCCTGACCTGTTTACAGGCAAGAAAATCCATTAATATGGAGTTGGTCCACCCATTTGCTGCCATAACAGGGCTTATTACAGGTTAAGTTCTTCCAAACCAATCGCGACAAACCTTTTCTCTATGGACATCGCTTTATGCACATGGGCATTGTCATACTGAAACAGGAAGTTTAGCCACAAAGTGGGAAGCACAAAATCGTCTTTCGTATGCTGTACAGTTAAGATTTCCCTTACATATAACCTTAATGCATTGACTTGAACTAAGGGGCCTAGCAGAAACCATGAAAAACAGCCCCAGACCATTATTTGTCCAATTTTAACCAAGATTTGTACGTCAGACAGCCAGATGGTGAAGCTTTCTTCATCACTCCAGAAAACGCATTTCCACTGCTCCAGAGTCCAATGCCTGCTAGCTCTTCACCACTCCAGCCCACACTTGGCATTGTGCATGGTGATCTTAGGTTTGCGTGAGGCTGCTTGGCCATGGAATCCCATTTTATGAAACTTCCAACGAACAGTTATTGTGCTGAAGTCGCTTCCAGAGGGTGGAGGAGTGTTGCAACCAAAGACAGGCAATTTTTATGCGCTGCAAAAAGTACTTGGCAGCCGCGTCCTGTGCGAAGGAGTAGTTGTTTCTAGTAGACATTTCCACTTACAATTGTTTGGGGCAACTCTAGGAAGGCAGACATTTGGTCAGCTGACTTATTGGAAAGGTGGCATCCTATGAAGGTGCCACATTGAAAGTCACTCACCTCTTTAGCCATTCTACTGAAAATATTTATCTATGGAGATTGCATGGCTGTGTGTTCCATTCTGTACACCTGTCAGCAACGGCTGGAGCTGATATAACCAAATCCACGCATTTGAAGGAGTGTCCACATAGTTTTGGCAATCTAGAGTATATTTTTCCATTGTAACAGGGGATTTAAAGTGTGCCATGTAAAACACACCCGATACCATTACCAACTGCCTGCAGTGTTGAAATCCGGCATGGGCACATGAGGTTTTCACCATATCCTGGTCCTCCCATCAGTGTTTAATGGGGCAGGCAACATTTTTCCAGTCTTCCAGTGTCTGAGCTCCATAGCCCACTGAAACCACAGTTTCTTGTTCTTTGTTTATAGGAATGGTCATACGTGAAAACCATGGCAGGGTTGCCGTTTCCAAAATACTCATCTGAGACCAACTACAAAGCCCTGTTCAAACCTGCATTGATCCATCTACCTAGCCATTTTACCCTTGAATTGCAAAAAATGCCTAATGCTCCTGAAAACACAATCTGTGTTTGGTTCCTGAGCTTTGAGTAGCACATAGGGTGAGTAGCACATCTTTCCCAATTATGAGACTGCGGAACAGGCAGGTGGCTCAAGTGTCGTTATCAATCCATTATGTTCACTCTTTAAAGCTGGACTAAAAAGTCTTGCATAAAAAGACACAGAATAAAAGTCTATTATGTATACAATGCAAATCTACCAATGAAATACCAATTAAAAACACAGATTAAAGACTCATTAATTTTGATCTAGCGACAGTAATTGAGACGACAAGCAACTTAATTTTACAGCAAGATGATACAAACCCTTATTTGCAAATACAAATGGATGAAATGGCCTTCACGGAGCCCAGATCTCAAATATATTTAAGCTGTTGGAAAGATAAAAAATGTTTCAAGAAGTGTTGCACCAACTTGGATGATCTTGTTAAAGTGGACTGTAGGTAGAGAGAAAAATTTAACTAAATGAAATGCGTAAAATTAGAACAAAGCAGGGAATGGGTCATAATTAAGAATCTCCTACTGATCCAGTAAGAAGTATATTACTCCCAATGATATTCTACGACAAGAGACAGGTTTCACATTAAATAAAATGCCAGTATATACAGGGGTCTTTAGAAAGCTTGTTTCTTCTTTTGGGTTTATACTCCAAAATGATCAAACAATTACTATCAGGTTAACATACAGTCTGTAATTTCATTACATCATTAATTTCCAGGGTATGAGTACATACAGGTATAGTTTCACCATTCAGACATGATAGCACTTCTTATACATTAATGACACCAAAAGTATTGTGACAGTTGGCCTGACAGGTTTCTTAATTCCTGGCTTTGCATTTCGCTTTGGATTCTGCGACTGGTGTCTGTCAACATGAGGACCAAAGAGGTGACTATGAAAGTCAAGTCACTATGAGGCTGAAAAATAAGAAGAAATGTATCATAAACATAGCAAAAACCTAAGCCTTACCAATAACAACAGTTTGGAACATCATTAAAAATAAAAAGTAACCGCAAGCTCAGCAATGGCAAACAGCCTGGCATACTTAAGAAGACTTCTACAGTGGATGACCAGAGATTGCTCACTATAATTAAGAAAAGAGAAAACAACAACAACAACAACAGGCCAACAGATCAGGAACACTATCCAGGACATAGGTGTGGATGCATCAGACACTACCGTCTGCAGCAGACTTCACCAGCAGAACTAAAGAGACTACACTGCAAGGTGCAAACCACAACTTGGCCTCAACAGGGTGGAAAGGTTACAGTACCTAAAAGAGCCTGCATAGTTATGGGAAAAGGCCTAGTGGACAAACAAGAAATATAGTAACATGTACCAGAGGGATGGCGAGAGGAAAAAAAACAAATCTGCCCAAGATTCACAGCATACCAACTCATCTGTAAAATATGGTGGAGGGGGTGTTATGGCTTGGGCATGTATGGCTGCAACTGGCTTGCTGGCCTTCATCGTTCATGTGAAAGCTAACAGCAGCAACACATCCACACTCATTGGAATAACATTCAAAATGGGAAAGTTACAACCTACAGCATGACCAGCCATGATCTTAAAATCATGAAATAATATTAACAACAAAACAATAACAGTATGCCCAGAGATCGGCCAAGGACCATTGCCATAAAGAAACGTGGAATAGGTTGATAAAATGCATACACATTTTATTAGTTAACTAATATATTTGTTGTCTCAAATGCATGACTTTTGCCTATACCCTTTAAACTCTGCCAAAGATCATGCTTTCATTCTTACTTTTACCAGACTTTTAAAAATATATAATATATACCTACTACACTATACCAGCAACCTAGATCCTGGAGAGCCATAGTGTATCAAATTTTTGAGCTACCTCTCATTTTTAGCATCTGATTTACATCAGGAACCGCCAGTTGAGAATTTCTTTCTTTCAACATATCAGTTCCCACATCGTGAACCAACAAGCAACCGTAGATTGCTAATGTAAATGTATCGATTTGTAAGCAAGATCAAACGGACAGAACTTGAAAGCATAAATTACACTAAAGAAAATTATGGTTAATACAATTTGTCTCAACTTTCGTGACCATCTGTAAGTTAACTGTTACTTCATAAATTCAGCCTTGGTTAACAGAACAAAACACGTTTTGAGCCACACCTCAAAAAAATGTCCAAAAACCAAACAAGATTGAAAACAAATATCGTGTGATAATCAATCCGATAGCAAGTCGATTAACGTTAGTTAGGTGCTGGGTATTTCCCCCCCCTCAAAAGTAGCTTCATAGTTGTCGGTCAGTAGTACGATATAAACTAAAATTAAACAGCACAGCTAAACTTTTACTGAACAAAAGCAATCTATACCATTAACTGGCAACGTAATTTGAGACTTATTTAGCTATTATAACATCAATATGATTAAAAAACGGTAATTTGCTGGCAAACGCTCACTCGCGCAACATTTATAAATAATTGGCTAAACAAAACATCAGTAGCCGATTCCCATAAATTATGTTTAGCATGTGCAATTATTATTTCTAATTAGTTAGTACTTGAAATATATTAGCATTAATTTAGCATAATATACATAATTAATTTTGCATACGTTTGTCTAAATCAGACAGGATAAACCCCCCAACGTCTCCCGTCTTACCAATAAATTAGCGAGAGCCCATCAAAACGCTCAAGCTCTCTGCCTCGAGGTCTCAGATAGGACATCGCCTCCCAGAACGATTTTAGATTTAAAAATCTTCCACGCAGCCCTTCGTAATTTTAGGTGACTCGAAAAATATTTGAAAACACCATTGCTCTATTTCACCCCAGCTGTTACGTCCATCTCTGAGTAGGTGTAGCCTACCTGTCAGCACTCATTCACCATCAAATTAACGACAGAGATTGCAAGCAGAGGACCAACCTCGGCTATCCCTGTTGCTAATCTGTAAAACACGTGATTTTGTGGTGACTACGTCTGTTCGATAAAACCGTTTTCGTTTGTAAAAGGAAGGGAATTCACACAGATTCATATTAATTTAAGCTTTTATACAAAATCAGTTTGTGGGGGTGGGAAGAGACAGGGAAATGGGGGTTTCTGTGAAACATCAACATGTTAAACAAATATAACCCAAGATTAACAACTAACACAAATCAAACCACCCTTCCATGCAGAAACCAAACTTGAACAGTTTTCACAGTGAAATAACCAAAAGTCCAAACAAGCTGTTCACCAGTCTAACTGAGATTCTCTACGCCTTTAATTGCCCCAGTAATGGAACCACATTCAAGGTCCTTTACATTCAACCACAAGGTCCTTTCATGGGGGTTTCTCCACAGCTTGGCTGTCCATCTTGCCAGCCCTGGGCGCGTCCCCAAGGTTTGAGGGTGTGTCTTCCAGCTGTGTGCCACACTGTGCAAGCTACTGTTTGATATTGTCTAATTGTCACAGATGTCATTAACTTCCCATTTTAAAAACGTTTATTAACTTTAAAAGACGATGAAGGGGGCATTTGTTACACACCCCAATATACCAAATGTAATATCAAATGTGGGGTTCACATGGCCATGTCTAGTGCAATCTGGCCCTTAATCCTCAGAAAAAGAGAGGCATATTATTTAGTGATATAACCAGCACTCTTATTCATTTTCTCTGAATTTCTCGTGAGCTTGCGAGGCTACCTGCATTTCTTGGGGTAACGTGATTACCTTTTCTCTGTCCTCGCCAGTGGAGAGCTGCCAGGAAGAAGCAAGTGGGCAGATAATGGTGCAGTGTTTGCTCGCTTCAGCTCTGGGATTTCAGAGAATCCTTAATTTTTTTGTTATCATTTCTTTTTCCTTAGTTGATATTTAGTGTTTACATGGGCTGTTTTTTTGGTGTAGGTAATTAGTTTATAAAAGTAAATCTGCATTGATATAAATTTTTTTTTGTTGTTGTGACAATGTGGTTCACTTTGCCCTCTAGCAGACAAAGTGGGTAATGCAGATTCCTGTGTTCCTGCAAATGCCTCAAGACACTTTGGTTTTAGTTATAACTATGCCTTGATCACTACATGCTGCCATATTATGCTGCAGCACAGCCAAATAACAATATGTAAATGTAATAAACAAATCATAGTAGTGTTGTATATTATTACATAACTTTCAAACAGATCACTCTGCCAGCTGACACACCCGCTAGCCTGGGGCCACACCTAGGCCCACCTTGACTGACAGACAAGCTGTGGGGCCACGCCCATAGCCAGGACCTCATTGTGCATCTGAATGTAGTTCTACCAATTGTATCACATTCAGGTGTCTGCAATTAAGAGACTTTTACAATAAAATTTACACTGTGCTGGTTTTGCTTGCCTAAAGGCAAGAACCCCTCATCATCCTCTGTAAAATAACTGCTTTAATAAATGTAGAGTGATGTTGTTGAAAGTGTTGTTCACAGTAGTCAGGTTCTCAAAAAAAAGATGTACTGCTTTGCATTGGCACATCTACAGTGAACTTATAGAGTTTGTGTGGTGTCGATGCTGTCACAACGCAGAGGTTAAAGGAGAGGGATTATTTTACACCAGGAAGTTATTTGATATATTTTACGTGCTTCATAATTCAGTCAGGTTTAGTGAGATTGCCATTCCAATTGTTCCACTCACTCTACAAGCGCTATCTGTGCAACATTGTCTTGGAGTTTTAGTAGTACACAAACTTAGCAACGGAAATGCCAAAAAAAAGATTTTCTACAAACTTACAAACCTCACTTTATATAATTTATTAATAAAACTGCTGCAATATATATTTTTACAATGACAGGATAATATTTGTATTTCACTGTCACTCCAAACGCACAAGTATTCAGAAAAATAAACATGTCCCTTTCCACCAACTGTGGTAAGCATGTAACTGCAATAAACAGAGCTGCCACTGAAGAAATTCAGGGATCCACTGCTGCCCATTTAGCAGGGTCAAATAGTGGTAGTACTGCACCACATTTGACTCATGTCAGACTATATTAGGACAGGTACATTGTGTTTTATGGACTTAATCAAGAGGCTTTGGATATAATTCTGAGATCAGTATGTCTCAGTAAGAAATGGAAGTGCACAAAAGCTGTTACAGCAACACTCCCACTATATTTATGTAAATGGTTCAGGAAATGGCAGATGTAAATGGCATGTAGTGGGGAGCAAGTAAAGTGCTGAATTTTCACCATGAGATGATTATTCAAATATTACAAATAGCTAATCCCATGGTCAGGCTCACAACAATAGCTTGAAGATTACCTTTTCACCTAAGCTACTTTTTAATAACCAGTCTTGTTGCCCACAGGAAAATTCAAGTCATTATTGTGAGGGATCTGTTCAGAACCTGCTTTAGACAACTCAGAATAAAGTTACAAAAGTAACAAAAACTTTAGACACAATGCCTTATACCATACAAATAATTATTTTTCTTATGTAATTAGTAGAAGAGGAAATCATCCATCAAAAACATTCAATCGTGTTCATGTGCTGGTTTGCGTTCTCTCCTGTGGTAGACCATGGCAGCACCTAGGTGAGGCTCAAAAATACCTGGAAGGATCCATAGTTGGTGGCAGAGCTCTAGTGACTTATTCAGCTTAAAGCTCTGACTTGACAGCTCTGACTGTCTCCTTAGGACAAGCGCATGGGAAAGAAATCCAGTGGAACGGGTTCCTTACATAAAAAACGTAAAAATCTGGATTTATCTGCAGTTGTCTGCTGCTCCAGGGCAACACCAAGTAAAACAAACGCAGAGGCTGCTGAGTGACAATGCCCTGCTGAGTTCCTACTTACATTTTTTAAGCTGTTATTTTTGTGACTGCAGCTATTGCACAATGCTGAAAATCAAGCCTGTATTAAATAAATAACAATATTGCAGCAACACAGCAGTGTCTGAGGCAAAGGGCATATTGGCATTTAAGCCCCATTGACTCTGTCCATGTCTGTGTCTCCTGCCAGAACACCTGCTTCGAAGTCTTGCCCCTGCCCAAGAGAGCTGATTCAAAGTGACTGGTCCATATGGTGAGCTCTTCAGTACAGTAGGCTTCTGAAATGAAAATCTGGGGCAATGCAGGGGCAAAACTGTCTATTTTGCCACGAGCATGGAAAACTTAATGTCTGGATAATGTTAGACCATATATTTTAGTATGTAGTATGAATAGTATGAATAATTTCATTATCTATTACTGTGAAAATAACAAAAGTGAAATTATAATAGTTCTTGAGATTTTAAGAAGATTTAGATGTCCTCTTTTTTTATAGTTGCTACATACTTTACTTGACATTAGCGTTTATGTGCATTCCCAGTCTTTCATTAAGTTTTATGAATAGACTTAATTCTAGGTTTATATAACCTTATGTTAAGGAAGTGCAACACTTGGATACTCAATTAATATTTCATACCTTTCATATGTGCATACACTTGCCTCACACATTTTTTTCACAGTAAAAAGAGTGTGATGTGTTATACAAGGAATAGTCTATGATGCTTTTATGACATACTTATTAATTTCATAAGTGAACAATAATCAATATTTAAATTAAGACTTCAGCAAAATCCATCAGATATTCCTATTGTGACCAGCAATGTTGAAGTTTATTATATTTTTATAAGGAAGTAAATATAAATAGGATATTTTAGGGTTAGGGTTAGAGTTAACTTGCAACGTATCTTGCATCATGAGAGCTTTGATTCAGCTTTCATTTGGGACATTAGTGCATGAATGCTCATTGCAGGATCAATTAACCATGGGTGTCTTGATCTCATGAGTTGATTAGAACATATAACCACATTAAAACAATTCAGGTTCACTTCTTCTTACAAGACAACCACACACAGGAGCAGATTTGCTTTACTAAAGCAGAATTGTCTGACGTTGCAAATTACGCCATTTTAATTTTGTAAAGTGCTTCTATGGAAGAGGCCTCAGCTCAGGGAACAAATGTATGCATTGATAGGATGAACTGTTCTGTTTATGGATACGCGATAATTACCTAGAAAATGGCAAATTATTGCAACAATGTTGTTATGACTTGATCCGGCCTGCATTGGGTGTAGAGCATAATGAATGACAAAAAGACTTAAAGGATTTAACTTCGGTAATGAAAGGGGCGTAGAGTAAATTATGTCATTATAATGGTGGATTTATCAAGACTGTGATGTAAGAGGAATATGAAGATTACCCCTGCATTTACATTTAAATGTGATTGTTTAGTGGACTTACAGCTAGTGCATACAGTCATGAGGACAAGTACAATTGCAGGTTAAGGATCATGAACTTTGCAACAGGGTATAGTACGCTACAGCAAAGACGGCGAAAGTGTTGCCGATTCAATAAATCTGAAAGGGGCATAAGGTTGTATTTATGACTGCAAGTAAAAAAGAGTAAGATCTTTAGTATCTTGTGGTAGCACCAAGGTTTCAGACTTGAAAGGAGGAGGCATACAAGGAAGTATTTGGCGAGGTTAAGAGACCAGTTGCCACATTTGGATGAGCTGCAGAGGTTGTTAGGAACATGTCTGTCTGGGGAGCAGGGAATTGCGACAGTCCAGAAGTAAGAAAACTAGGGCCTGGATCAGAACGCGGGTATTTTTCTGGTGTACAAGGACAACTGACATGTCCTCAAACATAACATAGGAAAACATAGCTCCCCAGGAGCCCCACCCTCAGCCAGGTCATGCCCTGGCCCGCCCCCAAGGATAGGAAAGTTGTGGGGCCCCACCCACATCCAGGACCTAATTTGTGTACCTGGGTGTGGTTTGGTCAATTGGCCCACAATCAGGTGTATGTAATTAGCAACATCAAAAGAGTGAGAAAAAGTCTCTATGTTGGACATGCTTTTGATTATTACTTTTCTTGTTTAAAAGCAAAAAACTGTTTTATTTTGCCATTTCACTTGAATTGTCTTGTTTTGTTGTAAAGGTGCCAAAATAAAGACGGAAACAAGCCAACCATGTCTATCTGTTCCCAAACTGGTCATGCCCCAGCATGTTACGTTATTTGTAGAAAATTTGGTCTCAATGTCTACTCAATGTTTTAGTTTATCACTAATCAAAACAAGTTTGGTGAGTTACTTTTAACCAAAAGAAGTCAAGGACTGCCTGTACTTTGTAAAAAAAAAAAAGTGTGATTAATATGGACAAAAAAGAATATGTTTGAATATGGCAGTATTATTAACTGTGGTATTGACTTTTATAAAAGAAAGACTTAATAATGAATGAGCAAATGGGTTTTCATCAAAATACTCCATATGCCTGGTAAAGCTGAATATTTTCTGCTTGAATTCTGCTTGATGCCCAGGGCTGATGAGATAGACTGCCAAGCTGTGGGACAACGACTCATAAAAGAACCTTGTTGCACACTTGAGTGTGGTTCCACTAATGGTACCCATACTCAGGTGCCAAAAATGAGTAACTCAGTAATCTCACAATAGCAGTGCTGGCTCAAAGTGAGGATGACTGGCATAGTCTTTATTTGGAGGTGGCTTTAGTTGAAATCCTGTTCAGTATTTATAGTTAATATGTAGAGCTACTTTATTTTGGTTTCCCCCAGTGAGGGTAATTACTTTGTTAAGTCTTCAAGTTCTCTCACATTTATTCAAATAAAAAGAGGATACAGACCCGTTTCCCGGTTTCTGCCCAAACTACAATCACAAATCCCATAACGTTGTCATTATCACTAAAACTGGAGCCACCAAACAAACGCTGCCATACAGTTGATATTCATACATAATGTATTCTTTACAAAGGAATTAAAGGGATTTTAATTCATTAATGAAAAAAATATTCTTGGTTATTTAAAGTAATAAATATAACAATTCTGTATTATTCATTTTATGATGTCTTAAAGTTATGTAAGTTTATGTGAGGCAGACTTTACTTTACAACATAAACTAGTTAAAACGATTATCATATCGCCCTTGCGGTTATAGGTTGCAGCCAATCGCTTCCTAACTCTACTCCAGTTCATATTTTATCTCAAGTTCCGCTGCTTCGAAATATAATGACAGTTGTCTGAGTTACGATAGGGGCGGATGCCTCCTGAAAACACAGGCGTTTGTTTGCTACGCCTTTAAATAATATGACTAGGACACACTGCCCGACGAAAGAAAACATTTGATTGCCAAGCACAAGTACAAGGAAAGTACAAGAAAAGCTGTGAACTTGTCATCATGTTCAAGGAAATTTACGAAAAATCTTTAACACAGAGAAAGTGAGTAACTTGATTTATTAAGTATTGTGAACTTTTTTTATTGAGCGCGGTTTAGAATTTTCATTGCAATGAATATTCACTGCTGTTTGAAAATTTCTCTGAAACCAATTCAAAACTTTGGCTACCCGGTAATCACACTTTATATTGCCTAACTGTGTACACAGACACACAGTACACAGACACTCCCCCCCTCTCTCCCAATCTCTCCCACCCTCTCTCTCTCTCTCTCTCTCTCTCTCTCTCTCTCTCACACACACACACACACACACACACACACACACACACACACAAAGTTATAAACGCTCAATATTAGCAGTAACCAATTTTGCCCCATAGTGACTGCACTTTGAATGTAGTGGGCAACTTACTGGGTGTTATGGAGGTTTAACCGCTATTATTAGGTGAATGAGACAAAATAAGAAATTGATTTTCAAGCTCTGCAGAAGTCTACTTGTCATATAAGTAGATAAATTAATTGTTTTGAAAACTAAAAGATAAACTTAAAAGGCCATTTATAGATTTAGTATTAGAATTGTGAATGACAATATTGGTTGCTTTCATCATCTTAATAAAAATAAATAATTGACATTTGAAATGACATTATATGGATTTTATTGATTGAAAAAAATGTCCATCCGAAAGCCTTTGTGAGTTGAAAAAGATAGAAGTATGTATCAGATAAAATAGCTTATTTAAACTGATGAACAACAGTTTACATGCTGGGAACTATGGACAGGGAACTTGATGACTCAATGAACGTGCTTCGTTTTAGGCTTTGGCATTGTAAACAAGTTAAATAAGTAATTTATGGCATTTATCTGAGCGCAGACTGAGCTCTATGAGCTTGAGTTCCCCTATTCCAATCTAGCTCATGTTAGTAGCCAATTGTGACCAGGAGATCAACAGGGCTTCGCTCCTCTCGTCACTAATGAACGTCTCCTACTGGTTTCCCGGGCGCCTGCTGGCTGGCAGTGCTATTTATAGCGACATCTAGTCGTATTTTAATACTTGGTCTGATGAAAATAGATGCAAACTTATTTAAAACTTCAAAACTAAAATTGATTGAAATTTAATAAAACTTTTGATTGATTGTGTTTATAAATACTCAAATATCTTAGGTACAGTGGCTGGGCATTTTCTCCATATTTGTTCTGCTCTGAATAAGATAACTAAGATTTAACAAGATTTAGGTTATTCCCAGAGTGATTCTATAGATCATTAAACCCGTGATTTTATGCAATTTTATGTTTCTAGAGTGTCCGACACAGATCTGTCAGGACTGACTGAAAAAGTAGAGAAGAATACCAAGGTGGAGAAAGTGATAAAACTTCATGAGGACCATGAGGATCATGACAAAATTTACAACATGACCTCTTCAGAATCAGAAGAGCTTCCCAGTGCTAACTTGGAAAAAGTAATTGACGAGAAGCAGGTAATAATAATGACAAAAACCTTCGAGGCATATAATACATATTGCTTTTCAGACACTACTTTCAGGGCAATATGCTTTTGTACGAGAAATTACTACAGATACTGCATGTTGTTATCTAACAGGGCTGTCTCAATAATGAAGGATATGGGGACAATTTGACCACAGTTGAAAGACAAATAGAAGAACACAACATATTCCACTGTGATGTTGAAGCATTGGCACCACACATGAAAGACAATGACAAAAAGGTAACCTACAGTACCAGTGTATCTTTCAAAGAATAAGTTATTACCAGAAGCTTCTTATCAAGGAAAATGACTCTCCTAACGATAATGCTATGTCAATAAAGGTGGTATTACTTAAAAAAAGAAAACAAAAGTCTTTTTACTATTTTTATATTAATAAAATATTAAACATCTATCTGTTACAGGACCACGCCAGTAGCGTAGAGTTAAAATACAACACACTCAAGGTAAGCACAGTTGAGCCTGTCTCTTTTTCCAAAAATCTGTCTATACCCTCTCATTGGTCATATAGCTGCCATTGCTGTGTTTCGTCTGACAGGCCAGCTCAGTAGCGCGGCACCAGGACCTGCATAGCCTGAGAGATTACATGCTGCACTGCATGAATGAGCTTTACTGGATGGAGCGACAGGCAGAAGACCGGATGACCTATGACTGGAGTGATGACAACCTGTATTACAGAGCTAGACAGGAACAGTATGAGGAAAGGTTGAAAAATCCTACCTCGGAGTGCTAACCATTTGTAACTTCATAATAACTTCTGTTGTTGAAATTGTGTTTTTAACAACAGAACATCTCCAGGAACGCCCTTGAGTCCAGACAATCCACAATCACTCAGCTGAATGAGGATGGGAAGAGACTCATTGCTGCACACCACCCTGGAAGCAATGTCATTGCGGTAGATCTTCTACTATTAATTAGCAAAATTATTGTGATCTGAGGTCAGTCTTCAGCACTTGGCAAATTTCTCGTCTTCTAGGCATACATGGAAGCAGTGAATGCTGACTGGAAAGAATACCGCAGCCTGATTTTTTGTGAGGGGAAACACCTCAGGCACATGGAAAAGTATCACAAAGTGAGTGAACACCAGACTATGTCAATATGTCATGTGTGCTTCTGTTTTCTCTTGTCGAAAAGTTAGCAATTCTGACAAGTTTATTCCAGGCTCAATAAAAGGAAACCGCGACTAGCACAGATGGTAATTAAATAATCAATGAATAAGTCTAATTTGTGATGACATTAGCTTCGGGGAAAATTATGTCACACATGTTGTTTCCAACATGCCCATTGAGTGTGTTACCTTTTGTAGTTTCATAAAGAAGCAAATGACCTACTGGAGTTATTGAAGAGCCTGGACACTGGGATGAACTGGAAATACCTCCCTGATTTTAAAGACATGTACCAGATAAAGAGTCTAATCGCAGACTTGAATGCAAGTTAAGCTTTCACCGTTGCTCGTTCTGAAGTTCTCAAACATTCTTGGCTTGACGGTTATAGGTGTGAAAACTAATTTGGAGGCCTTGGTCTATATTGGCAGGACCAGGTGAAAGCTGTGGATCAGTATGGGGAGAGAGTGCAAGCCCTGCAAAAGCACAGCCAGCAGGTACTGCCTTTAAAGTTACGCAGGGAAACACCCCGGGAGCCCGTGTACGTAGAGGCCCTCTGCGAGTTTGACACTGCCGAGGTTAGGAGCTTCTCCACCTTCAGTTTTCTCTTGAGTTTCGATTTTTAACTTTCTTTGATTACTAACTAAGGCATGTCTTAGTGCTAAATTTTGCACTGCTTCCTTGGTTTTAGCCCATTTCTTACTTTCTAGGAACTTTCATTTTTAATTTTGCCTTTGAGTAGGTAAACTATGATTTTGTAGAGGAGTTACACCGACTATCTTGTTTGGTTCTAATACAGGGAAAGGTATTCTGTGGAGAGAGGTACACCCTTTTCAATAACAGCGGGACTGAATGGATCGTGAAGGATCCTGCTGGGCGCAACTTATCTGCTCCTGGTTTGTACTTCATAATACCACCTACTGACCCAGAGGCCATCTCTGTTTCGGAAAGGTGAGTAAATTTAGCACAGTGAACCGTTTTAGAGGAACCTTAACATAATCTTGTTTAATTGTCGCTTCTCTTTGTATTCAGCCTATCTAACCAGCTGAAAATTATCAAACAAAAGGCCTCAAGTTGCAAGGGCTTGCTCCTGACACGACTTGAAGAGCTCAAGAAAGAAAGTGGCACTGGTACCTTCAAATTCCACATTTAACAATACCCACAGAAGAGGAATGAAAATGCTGTGTCAGACATTGATTCTCTTTTTTATGAATTACACCAGATAACGATGAACAGCTGTGTCGCCAGTTAATGGCTGGCCTGGACAAGGTGACCAATGATCTGGCTAAACAGGAGAAAGCCATTTATGCTGATTTGCGACTGTCCCTTGAACGGAAAAGTCCTCTCCAGGATAGCGTAAAACGGCTTCAGGACTTGACGGTAACTTGCATTTTAACAATAAGGTTTTGGGAATTTTGGTTGGGTACTATTCTTTAACTTAACCTGTTATTTTTCTCCATCATTCAATGCACATTTGTTTTAATAGGATGTTGAAGCTTTTGTTGAAAAGATTGAGCCGGAAAAAAACTTCAAAGTACAAGAAGCAGAGATGTTTTTAATCTCTAGTCATAAATGTGCTAGCGCCCCTCAACTTTTCACTAAAGTGGATGTGGCCAAGAACAAATATAAAAAAGTCAACTTGTTACTGAAGTGCGCAAAAGAGAAGTATGTAACATTTTCAATTCGAAAGTGTAGCTAAGCTATTTTAATATAAGGCAACATTTTCATAACAGAAATACCAGAGCCAATGAAAAAATATTGCTAATTTTACAGGTTTCTGAATTCAAATAAGCTGGAGAACTCCCTGCAAACTTTAAAGACTTTACTGTCCAACTATGAGAATACTCTGGCAAGAGAGGAAATGATACCTTCAGACCTAAGTGCCATTGAAAAAAAGCTAGAAGATCTGTCTGTAAGTTCTGAAACTCAGTCATTCATGTTTACTTTCAGTTTACATTTTACTATTTTTCTTCTTCTTTTTTGTAAAAGGAAATGTCCTCGGAGCTGAGCTCCAAGAGTACTGCCACTTCTGAGGCAAAACAGAACCTCAGGGCCACTAAGACTAGTTGTGAGGACATGGTCAATAAGATCCAGGAGCATTGTCCTGATATTAAGAAGCAAGAGACAGAAGTCAATAACTTAAGGAAGCATTTTGACAACGTCTGTAGGCAGGTAGACACCAGGTGAGCAACCTGCAAAATAATCCAGTAGTGCTAGAAGTCATTCAAGCTGTGTTTAGCATCTCACCAAGACAGTGGGATTTAGGGGTGACGGGAAACCAGTCAATGACTAAATTTAGACTTTACCAGAGATTGCATCATTGCACCGTCCTTTCTAGGTCCAAGGTTTTACAAAGAGCCAAGGCTGCATATAACAACTATCGCAATGGTTACAATAGTCTGAACAAATGGCTTTCCCAAGTGCCAAACTTTGCACCGCTGGAAACCGATGATGCCAGTCAAGTAGCTGAAAAACTGAAAAACCAAAGAGTAAGTGTTGGAGCATGCCTTGCTAATTTAAATCATTTTTATAACTCTCAATTATAGGTGATTTAAAAAAATAAAATCTATTATTCTCTTTTCATAGAATCTACTGTCTGACATTAAAAAAAAGGAATCTGACATACACAGTTTATCAAAAAATTCACTGCTATTTCAGCAAGCTATCAAGGTGAGGATACATTTTGCATCAAGATTAAATTGTTTTTTACTTCATTATATATATAAAAATACACATACATCAGTCGTAAATACTCACTGTTAATGTATGGTTACAATATATTAACTGCCCTTTCTCTGCTCAATTTTACAGGACTATGAAACTGAAATAGAGAAATGTAGATCAATCATTGAGCTTGAGAATGGTTTAGTCCTGCAGCAATACAAAGGAAGCAGACATGAGTCGCCAGCTTTGAACGTGAAACACGAGGTGCACAAACACTTGATTAAATATATTAGATTACTCAATCGCTCAGTCAAATTTTGTGTTATAGCGCGTTTTTACAAATAGAATTGATCACAAAGCACTGAACAGATTGCATTTTTCAAATGGGATTTAAAAATATGTTGACCCCAGAGGCCCTGGGCAGAACTCAAGGAAAATTGCGTAATAGTAGGCATGTATAGAATGAATAAAATAATAAAATATTGAGGAGCCGAGTTGATAGCTCAGCTGCTTCAGTAGTTCGTGGAAGGTTAGAGGAATAGCATACTATGCACTTCAGGTGGTTAGTAAATAAACACTCCCAGGATCGCTAACTCAGCCTCTCACCAGATACTGCACATGAAATTAGAAGGCTAAAAACAATAATGAAAAATTAAACTATACCAACTGCCTTTAAATATGAACTGCAAATAAGCACTATTAGCGTTTTATTTTGAGAGAGCAGAATAAAAGAATAATGGTCTTTCTCTCAAACAGGAATCTGCCACCAAAGTCAAGTTTACTGAAGTTAAAGCCATGAACATGCAAATTCTAAAGGGTCTTGAATATGCACAGTCTCTTCTGAAACAGGTAAGATATATTTGTACTGAAAATTAAGCAACGGGAATCTTTTGCAACAGTTACTAAAGCAACAATAGGGTCCATTGCCTCAACAGGATGAAAAGTCTATGGAACCAGAAAAGCAAGAACTATCTTGGGGCCCAAAGAAACAATTGGAAAATGATATTCTTACTGAAAAAATTGAAATTGATAGGAAACAGGAGCAGCAGCTAAGGAGATTGACAGATGAGCTGGCAGAGTTAAAGATTCAGAAGGCTGTTAAAGAAAACGAAATTACTGAAATTCAGAGACAACTTATCTTAGTGTCCAAAGTGACCTCCAAAGGGCAGAAAGAATCAACAGAAGAAAAAGTCATTTTAATTAAAAATGACCCACAGCTTGAGAATGAGTACACTGCACTGTTGGAAAGCAAACCAAACGAACTTGACAACAAGATGCAACATGAAGAGTTCCAGGAAAAGTCAAAGCAACTGGAGAAGACAAGTACTATAGCTGGAGATAAAGTTTTAATCAAAGAGGTATTAAAGGGTGAAAACGACATTGCACTTCAAAGAAAAGTGGAAAACCTTAGACTGGAGTACGAAAATGATAAAACAAAAAACAGATATTATCAAAGGGAAAAAGAAGACCTTCAGAGGAAGATTTCTGGCCTAGAACAGAGGTCAAAGGTCATTACTCATAAGAAATTGCATGAAATCGTCCAGCCTGGCCCAAAGGTTGAAAACGAAGTGGATAATCTCAATCTTGAGTTGCTTGAACAGCAGAGAAAAACCAGAGAATTAGCATTCAAACTTCAAGTTGTCGAAGATGAACTGAAGCCATTTAAAGATAGAAGCCCAAAAATTGAATACAAAGAAACCATTAAAGAGGTCATCAAATACAACACTGACACAGAGATTGAATGGGAGCTGGAAAAACTCAGAAATGAAACTGCAGAAAAACAACTCAAAGCAGAAAAATCTGAGATGGAAATCCTTCGTTTGAAGGATGAGATTCAAATGTGGAAGGATGCCACGGACCAGGTGCAGACAAAAGAGATCGTAAAGGAGGTTATCCAATATTATGAGGATCCCAAAACAAAGGCAGAGGTGGAGACCCTCAAAAGAAAACTTAATGAAGAAAGGGAGCTGTGTTTGGAATTGGAAACAGAGATATCAAGTAACAAGGAAAAGACCGAGTTTGTTAGGCTGCAAGTAGAGGTGGAGGAGCTAAATGCATCATTACAACGAACCACACTAGAGAAAACAGAAGTGGAAAAAACGGTAGGCAGAGATCCTGAAAAAGAGTTGGAGATGGGGAGTCTCAGGAGAAACTTGGAAGAGGAAATAAACTGTTGCAGATAGTTAGATTGTGAGATAATTGAAATGAATTCCAGATTATCAGATATGGAGTTTGCCAACATATCAAAACAGCTGAACTATATCAAAGAGGAAAGTAATAAGCTGCAAAGGGAGAGAAAACAGCAAGATGAAAGTGAAATCGCACCAACAGACACACAAGATATTACAGAGTCTGCTGCATTGGTGGATGAAAACAGCCTGCAGTTGAGACTGAAATCCCTTCAGAGGGAATTGTCAGACCTAAGGACCATCAACAAAGAAAAGGACAAAGAAATTGAGGAGCTGCAAAGAAATTGGTTAGCCATGAATGTTAACAGGGAAGAGAGAGAAAATCATTTCCGACGTTCCATTTTCATCATTGATAAAGACACAGCAAAGGAAATGAGTCCAGAAGATGCATACAAACTTGGACTCATAACCTGGACAAAGTTTTTTAATCTTCATAGCCAGGAATGTGACTGGGAGGAGATCACAGTCAAGGGACCTACTGGTGAGTCATCAGTTTTTCATGAAAGAAAGTCAGGAAACAAATTCTCCATTGAGGATGCTTTGAAGACCGGTAAGATAACACGTGATCAGCTGCAGCGCTACCATAACAAAGAAATAACTATCCAGGAATTTGCCAACATGCTATCAGAAGGAAATGAAAAGCTGTCCTTGACATTAACTTGGCCAGATTAAAGCAAACATATGCTGAAATGCTAAAAGAAAAGATGAAAACAATTCTCAAAAGGGGTTAAAGATTTAAGTAATTAATCATTGTCAAGGTTTAACAATGCGCATTTTATGTGTATACATTGTTTACATCTTGCTTTAAGGGTGTAGTTAGGGTTAGTGAGGGTTTTTTTTAAAGGGGAAAATTTAGCAAGTGACCAGTTATATCATTAATGGACAAATTCTATGCAAACAAGACTGCTGAAAAGGTTTGTGAAATGCATGAGAAATCAAAGACAATGCATTTGCTGTTTTTGATCTCAAATACACAGTTGAATCACAGACCATGTATCAATGCTAAAACAACCATGCCATCGGTATCTGTTCCTGTACATGATCAAAACCAATAATCATTTATCTCTTTAAAAAAAAAAAAAAAAAAAAAAAAAAAAAAAAAAAACTCAAAATGGGGGGGGATTATTTTTATAACCTTCATCCTCCCCTTTAAACAAACTGAAATACAAAACATTAAGCACGGTTTATACAAGTCTTTGACACTTTCTACTGCAAACAAGTACAAACATTAAGTGCAATTTTATGCCCACAGCCTCACATTGTATTACAAATATCTTAGATTCAGTCAAATGGCTTAAAATTTACAATTAACTAACTCCTGAGCTGGAAACAGACATTCATTTAAAATAACCATCTTCTGAAGTTGACTGCATCAGATGACAATATTGCTTTAATCATAATTTACAAAGAAAAAAGAAAGAAAAAAAAGATGCAAGTACATGCATTTCTACATTGTTGCAATATGCAAATTTAATGGCACAATAAGGATTAGAACATTTTCTTTGTGATAAAACTTTGCCGTTTCAATGTTGCATTGTAGTTCCTAATTCCTAAATACATAATTAATTTCAAATATAAATACCAGATGTTTCCATTATTTCAAAGAATGACCATTAAAAATGCTTAGAATGCTCTGCAGCTTTTCCCCGTAAGAATTCCAGGATACCCAAAAACATGCATTTTGTAATGAAACATTATATTGGAGTAAATGAATGCCTCAGGCAACACATATTCAAGATTTATGTACATTTATTTATACGAATAAATCCATAATCAAGTTCAATTTGTAAATATCAAACATGTGCACAAGTACTCATCTCATTCATGTATAAGGGAGGGGGGTTCCACAAGTTGTACATCTCAAAGACCATTGTAATTGGAGACACCTTAGCCTCACACTCATTTAAAAAGCAACAAATGGTTTACTTTTGCTTTACACTTTGAGACATTACTGTAACTTTCTCTGTGCATTTGGGCCCTCCCCGTGCATGTGGCTGCCATCTGAAATATAAAATGGATTACGGCCTTTGGTTACTACAACGTCAAGCATGGTTATTTTTATCCACAGTATAAACCACAAGTAACAAATATTAGTGTTACAAGTGCATTTCAATTGCCAGATGACTGAAAGATAGCATCTTAATTTCACTAGACGGCTTACTCTAGTAAGCTTTTCAGAAAATTGTTGAAAAAATGTACTTGAAATTCAAACTTCAGCAAAACTTGTTTATATAACACTTTTTTCTGATTGGCATCAACTGAAATAAGCGCAACAGTCCCACATGAATTTATTTTGCCCATTTCTACTTCAATTAAACCCCCCCATTTTTTTTAAATGAGTAATCCAGGTCACCGTGCATAGTAAGAAACGTAACATCAGTAATGCAGTGCTTTGAGGAAAACATACTCTTACAAAGAAAACTAATGAAGTCAAGCAGACTCACTCACACAACAAGACAGGCAAGTATGTTTGTAAGTGCGTGGGAAAAGTTACCTGGCAGACTTGGCTGTAAATGAGGGGACAGAGAGGATTGTGGGAGATGTAGTGGGTGGAGGGAGCAAGAATGCAAACCAGCAAAAATACCTAGAGAAAGAAGACGAGTGCAGAAAGGTAAAAAGTAGAAAGCCAGTGTGTGCATGCACTAAACCATAGCACCTTAATGGGAACTCTTGAATAACCCCTCTAATCCTAGAAGTGATCATCTAACCTATGAAAACCCACAGGTTAGGAACCATGAAAGGCAATTCTACAGAGGTGAGTGTAAGAGACCAAAAAACAGGACAGAAATGAAGAAGCAGAAATGCTGACAGACACACCTTGCAGGATCTGCACGTGTAGCTATGGATAGTTGGTTGTGTAGGGAAACACTTACTATGAGAGATGCCGTGGTGAAATGTCTCGGATCCAGGCCCTTTAACAATAGCATCTTTTGATCCCAAACAGTGGGATGTGGAGTCTGGGCCGAAGGAGATGGGGAAGCTGAAATTGTGCATAGGGACAGTGCTTGGGAGCGCCCCCAGAGTCCTCGGAGCCAAGTTCTGGCTTGGTGTCGTAATCGATGGCGAGAGGAGATTCAGAGATGGAGAAGTTGATGCACCCGTGGCATTCTTTATGGCCTTTAATCAAAATCAGGCAAATAATTACATCACAGCACTTGCAAAGCAATAAATGCACTGGGCAACTCTAATGTCAGCATAATACCAAATTCACAACTAGGGTGAGAAGTATGGTTAAAACGGTAGACTACCTTTAAATCCAATTTTGTTTTGTTTTGCGCTAACTCAAACTAGAAAATGGCTATCGTAAGAGATGAGACCAACAATCAAACCTCTGAAACCTGCAAACCAGATACAAGACATGCAATCTAGTGTCCTCCCTTCCCACTAATCACAGGAGACAGCAGATACAGAAAAAAAATACAGCGCCCTCCTCACTTGACTCACAGCTGATACTGGTGTAGACACTGGCTGTGCCACGGTTGGGTTCAGTGAGGAAGTGAGGAGCCTGGCTACACCCTGAATACCCGCAGTGGAGTCCCCATTTGCACCCCCCGGAGGTGCCACCAAGGTGAGTGTCTGAGAGGAGAAGGCTTTCTTTACGGTTGTGCCTGGAGATGACAGGCCTGGCGTCTGAACAGATGAGGGCGATCTGTGTAACGCGATCACGCTGGTAACGGAGCCAAGAGAACTTGGGACACTCTGTGAAACAGTGGGCTTAGTCATGGTGGTCAGGGAAAATGCAGGTTTGAGGCCCAGGCTGGAAGTGCCAGAGGCAGAGATGTGTTTTGGTGGGTAAGCGAGACAAGACCCTTGAGTGGAAGCAATCTTGCTTATGCTAGTGGATGCAGACTGTTCCGCATTCGTTGGAGAAGAGGGAATGGAATTAAGAACTTTTGAAGTGGCGTTTGATGACGCTGGCTTCATGACTGTGCAGGGGGGAAGATACTTAAGAGCTTTGTTTTGGGAAGTGCTTGGTAGTCTGCACTGTACTGGTTCGGATACGTGCTTCTGGTGTTGGTTGTAGGGTAGGAAAGACTTCAAGGTTGGAGACAAGGGGCTGGACAAGAGGGGCTGAACTTTTTTGGGGAAAGCCATGCTCTTCTTCTGAACTTGAGCATTTTCCAGCAGAGCTTGTCTAGAAAGAGACGTTGGAGACTGGACATCCTGGCAGCCAGGTAAACCCAGGAGCTGGGAGCTCCCCAAAATCCCACCTTGACAGGACTGCCCATGAGCTAGTGCCTGCTCCGCCAACAGATTAAGCGATGTCTCTGACGGCGCAGAGCTGGGCAATTTTAGCACAATCTTTCCCTTTTCCAGCAATGCAGCCATGTCGTCAGGAGCCAGTTTGTGCGCTGATGGTACGCAGAAGTTAGGACCACTCCTTATGTCATTCAGAGCTGCAAGCTCCTGGGAAACAACTCCCAGCGAAGGGGGGTTGCCAATTAGATTGCCATCGAGCGAGTCATCCATACTGAAGGGTTGAGGAGCCTGTACTGATGTGTTGAGAGGTGCTGTGTATCCTGGCTGGCCTGGCAGGGTACTACCGACATCCACAGTGCTTCCAGATGAGGTCAGTGGAGCCATTTTTCTTTCAATCTTTCCTAACGGTTCCTGAGAGGAAAAGTAATTTGTTTAAGGTAATGCCAACCAACAAACAAACCGCTATAGTACCGTAGCCTGGATAAGCAAACATTTTTATTTTATTTATGGTGATACATTTTGACATACCTTCAGTTTAGATTTCGGGGCAGCCATTACCTTCTTTTTTGTCCTGTAGGTGAGGATGTGAAAGTGTAGCCTTTATTTCAGAAAGTGTGGGCGCATGCAATTTAAAAATATACTTTAGTTCTTGAGACTTAAAATTTTGTGCTGGCTGGAAATACTTACGATACACAAGTAATGTGGCTATGAACTCTCCTGCTTTCTTTAAACAATGTCCTATTAAGAGGATGAAACCAAAAAAGGATCACAAAAATTATATATCATAATGTCAGAGACTTCCATTCAGTTCTTTGCCTACAATATAATTTCCAATAACTATGACATGTTCAACATTGTATGCTGTTGAAGTAAATATTAAATAATTGGCAGTATTTGCATTAATGCATTTGCTTGGGTGGAAGCTACTCTCTCCAATGGATGAAGTAGGTCATTTTAACATTAGTCACCGGGCTTGCATCCATCCTTTGGGCCAGAGGGGTTTAACTGTCGCTTCAAGAAAAACCTTTAGGTATTCTTCAGCATTCTGGGACTTGTTTCTCTCCAGTTCGTAGGTTTCTATCTTAAGTCTGACAACGTTACAGAGAGAGTCCCTAGCAAGAGACAGCAAAACAAAAAGCCAATTAACAATCAGATTTTTGTTAAATAAAATCTTTACCCTGGCTCTTTTTAGCAGATAAAGGTCTTTGAGAGACAGGCACCAATGCAAACCACCCACTGACATCTTTTACTGAAGAGGACCACCACACCTAACTTAGTTAACTAATGAATAACAAAGTTATTGGGGAAATTATTTAACAACTTAAAGAAAAACAAGATGTTGCAAACTAAGCAAGCTCAGCAGCTCACCGTATTTCATCGTTCCACTGAAACTTCTTCCTGGGTCCCATAACCCGTTTGCCACCTTTTTCTTCATCCTCATCTTCATCGGAGCAAGTCTTTTCTTTTTGTTCTCTCTCTTTACCTTCTTCTAACATTCTGCAAAAGCAGAAACAGAAAATCAAGACTGATATTGTACAGAAAGGACAAGAAGTTATCCTTTGTGAAAAGCTATATATTATGCGACAGACTTTACACACTTGGCAAATTTAGCTTGGGTGTGAGCCCGACACTCTTCTTGATTCTTGGTGATCTGCTCCGGCATTGATCGGCCAATGGCTTCTTTTAATCTCTGAAGCGGTTCTTTGAGACGGCCATCCTGAAGACAAAAAGAAAGTTGTGGTAACGGTCATTGAAATCAAGTAGAACTGTTAGCCATCAGAGAGGAGTACTACAAAAAAAAAAAAATTAAGCAATTTAAAAAAATGACAGTATGTGGGACAGCAGTTAAAATGCTAGCCTTATAACCGGTAGGTTATAAGCTCAAATTTAAGTTTGTAAACTGCTGTTGTGTCTTAATTTCTTCAATAAATATCTAGCTGTATGAATAAGAATGGATACAATGAATAGCCTATGCAAATTGCCCTGAATGAGTCTGTATGAGAAGGAATAAAATTCAATTATTACTGTGGTCGTGTTGGTGATATTCATGCATCAGATTATAATATTGCTAGGAACCAAGCCCATTAAATAAATGGGCGCACCATAATGAAACATATAGATTTGATGGCCAACCACTGAGGCTTTCTAGAGATGCATTTTTCGATCGCTCAAGTAATTCATTAGCAAAAAGCAGTGTCATCGTTTTATCCCCTTCTCAGAGTATATGTGCCCACCTGTTCATGTAAATGTAACTTCTTTGCCCTTTTGATGAGGGTGTCCTTGCTGCATGGCAGAAAAGAGGCCAGATATGCATAGATTCCTGATCGCACTTGGCCATTTATCTCTCGGGATTGAATCTCTATACTAAGGACAAGGAGGGAAAAGGGAATAAAAAAAGTATTCTAAATTAATCGCTTTCAAACACAGGCATCCCAAAATCAGAAATCAGTCCAAATAACTTTTGTCATTTAAAATTCCATTACTGAAGTATGGAATGACTTACTCAAGTAGCATGTTATTTATATCTTGGGTAAAAAACTTCAGCTTTCCTTCTCCTTCTAAGACTATAGCAGCCTATGGATTAAAGCAGCAATTAAAATTTGTCAGTTATTTTCTGATAGCAAGCATAACATAATAGCAAGACTAATTTGGCTTTTAGTTGCAAAGACTTAAACTGGACAGTATTTAAATGTGGGAGACGATGCTTTTTACTTCCCATTTCTATGCTAAATGAATGAATGAGTTTTAATGCAGCAATTCCTTGCTTGTGAACACATTAGCCTCCACTAATCACAGCTAGACATCACTGCTGCTATATACATTTGGAAAAAATACCCACACAAGCGTTTGATATTCTGCGCTCAATTTGCTTGACTGCATAAATACAAAAATCCTACAGGAGGATAAATAAAGTCCTCATGGTGGCCATACCTGAGTCAGTTCTTTAATACGCTTCTCCAGTGCTGGTGGCAACCCCTCAGGGAACAAAGGGAGTTGCTTTTGAGCCTGCACTGCAGACACAGGGTCACGGTTCTCGTCCAAGCCAGGAGGACTCTGTTCTGGAGAGTCATATAGGAGTTTGTCCAGATCGATGTCAAAGTCAATGGTGCTGGCGGCCTGAAGGAGATCACTCTCATTGGCACTGCCAATGAGGGAGAGGAGAGGGTCGGACACATTTGTGCTGGCGTCGGTCTCTCGATATGAAAGAGTCGGAGGTTGATTGTCCTGTGTTGCTTTTGGCTCTTTTTCCAAAGATAACTTTTCCTTTTGAAATGTCTTCAGCATCTCATTGATACTCATGCTGGTTCAAAGGGGAAAATAAAAAAATATTTAAGGTCTGCATCAAATGTACCTACGACACTACAACATTACATTTGAATACACCTCATACAGCATTTCTAAAATGAACCTCCAACATAACTTCGGGCATTATAGATAAGTCAAGTAAACGAATCACGCACATGCACAGAATAGATGTGACATGTTTTACGGTTTGTATTGCGATGGATTAAGATAAACATTCATGTTGACCAGAAGTTATTACAGAAAGCGAGGAAAACCATCAGACGGAAAATTAAGTAGAAGAAATTAGGCAGATTAGAAACAAATATACTAAAATAAGCTAAATAGCTCCACTAGTTAACTTGACTACCACAAGACAAACTTTCTAAAGGAACAATTAGTCTTAATTTAAAGAGAAGCGGATTCAACTGAAATTCAAAATGGTTCCAGCTGTCATTGATGGCTATCTAGCCATAATCGGGCGGTAAGAAGCTAGGGAGCAATCAGGTACTCATTTGCTTAGACTATTGAAATGCAGGGATTATAATGGGTCACAGTCTTAAATCAACTGAGGAAAGTTAGAGCAGGGGAATGACCATTTACCTCGGGGCACCATTTATTTGCTCATCACAATTTTCTGGAAGTGTAATTTCTATTTCACAAAAAGGAAATTAACAGAATCTGCTACTTAACACTCACCCAGTCTTTGAAACCTTTGATTTCTTTTGCTGGCCATCCTTTTTCTTAATCAATTTTACATCCCCTCCTTTTAATTTGCGCTTCTGCAGATGGAATAAAGTTCTTACCATTTTTTAAAATTAGTGCATTTTGATAAAATAGCAAACCTATGCTAAAAACATGTTAGGAATACAATCACCTTTGGAGACTTGAGTTTCTTTTTGTCTTCGGTAAAATGGTCATCGGCTTCAGATTCAGACGCCTGTCTGAACTGCAGTGTGCCAGAATTTATATAAAATCCTCCATATTTTGTAGTAAGAGAAGCCGGCACCAGTTCATCATACTGCAAAGTACAAACAAATTAAATTTTAAGGCTGCTCAAAATATAAAAACAAAGTCATGAACTCTTAAAATTACGTATTTAGTTAATGGAGTGAGGATATGAGAAACGAACTGCTTCAGAGTTGTCAATAAATGAATCCGTTTCGTCATAGCCATAGCCTATGTCAATCAAGTCCTCCATACGGTCCTTCTTACGTTTACGTCCACCCTAACATAGAAAGAAGCAAAAACAACATTCACGAATGGAATCACCGTTTCATTATCATCATCATCATCATCATTATTATTAAAGACACTTACATATTTTATTTCGATTTTTTTTGCAAGTGTCTCGATCT
>JAOVYW010004187.1:3160-13361 GCA_025775045.1 Hiodon tergisus | reverse complement strand
CCTGTGTGATATATTAGCACGATAACATACGTAATTAGCTGTGTAAAAGCCACAAAACAATTGAGATACAAGATTTTCCAAGGACAGTGGCAAAATGCAGCATTCCTTAACATCGGAGTGTTCCATTTCCCAGTTTTATATTTGAATTGTGTGCAAGTAACTTGACTGTTTAAAAATCAGTTTGTTTTAAGACCAACTGGGCTGTTGATGTTCTTCATATCCCACCATGTCATGCGGCCTTTATTTAAAACCAAGTAACAGTCGGTTTTAAAGTCGTCTTCTCGAGTGAACAAAATCATGGCACAATTCTGTCATTCCTGAAGACTGCTTTGATTTGGAAGCAGTTTCTTTTTGGGGGGAGGCAGGCTGAGATACGCAGGACAGTTCCTACTCCTCCAGGCCAGACGCAGATGGAATATTGATGGCGTTGCGCGACGAGAGAAGCCTTGAAACACTGAGGCATTTCTTTAGAGCTACTTAACCAGAGTTTTATCGCCAGCATTCTGCCATTGCCTAGCAACCTGTGCAGCCTTTCAAAGAGCCCTTTGTCCCGTGCCTTGGCAGAGGGCTCTATCACAATGTTGCTTATCGCCCACAGAACGCCAAACAGCCCGTGGAAAGCAACTGCTATTATAACTGCTATTAAGTAACGTCAGACAAAAAATTATATGGTTTTATTGTGCATTTACATGTGAACCCCAGATTGTTTTTGGTTGAGGGATTGACAGTTTGAGGATTGCCATTTCAAACACTAAAATAGGCCGAATATGAAAGCAAGAGCTGTTCTCAGAAACTTTGTTATGAGTCATCCCTGCTTTGTTCCCATGGCTCAATGGCAAAGTGTAATTGAGTAATACAAAGCGCTTTCAATAGTGTCTAATCTCCACATTGAAACTGTCATCCCTGCCCCCAAAGGTTTCAGTGTCCAGACTGTCTGAAGATATTCTTTTATCATCTCTATGAATACTTTGTCATAGTCTGAAACTCACACTTTTCATACAGTATATTAGAAACTTAGTTTTTTGTTGTTTTGGGTAGTTTGTCTGTGTTTTTTGGGTCTGGTGACCGAAGAAAACGTATTGTTTTTTTTTGTTATAGTCTGAAACTCTGACTCTTTTCATACAGTATATTAGAAACTTAGTTTTTTGTTGTTTTGGGTAGTTTGCCTGTGTTTTTTGGGTCTGGTGACCGAAAGAAATGTATTTTTGTTTTTGGGTATAGTCTGAAACTCTGACTCTTTTCATACAGTTTATTAGAAACTTAGTTTTTTGTTGTTTTGGATAGTTTGCCTGTGTTTTTTTGGGTCTGGTGACTGAAAACGTATTGTTTTTGTGATATTCTCACCGTCCTTGAAATGCTAATAAATTTTTCCTTTTTTATTCTTTCCTATTTATATACCATTTCACATTGATGAAAGACTATGAGGACAATACAGGCTATTTACTTGCTGTCAAATGTCTGGAAGCAAATTCAATTACATTAGTCACTTCTCTCAGACTTTTATTTGAAAAGAAAACACACATAAAACAAAACTTGATAAGAGTATTGCATTAGCCTTTTTAATAGTAGGATGTGAGTTAAAAGTTTAAAAAATGAACGGTTAAAAGTCAGCTGTCATTTATGAGTTTTGAAACCCAACAGTTAGAAACATACACTGGTAAATCCTGACAAAGATATGTCATCTACAAGAAAAAAGTTGCGTTAGAATGTTGTTTCCCTTTCAAATGTGAAATATGAACCATCACTAATGGGTTATTTCCCTGAAGAACCCAGAATCTCTGAGCAGATATGCCAAATCTCACAAGAGCGTGTCTGATGCTGTGTATCCCTGATCTCACAGAAGCACAGCGGCCATGACACCCGCTCTCTTACAGAAGCTGAGAATCTTTTTTTGCTGCTAAAATCTAATCAGTTAGAACACAAGGTTTACTGTTTCCCTCCAGGAAAATGTGGATACAGTGATTAGTACTAACGTGAATACAGTGATGGATACAAATGTGAAAACAGTGATGAATACAAATGTGAATATAGTGATGACTACAAACGTGAAAACAGTGATGACTACAAACGTGAATACAGCGCCTGCGCTCTGGTAGGCGCTCAAGGGAACATCCCAGGAAGTGTAAAAGGATCAACTGCTCCAATGACGTCCCAAGGGACTATCTAGGGAACGGAGGCTGCCGCTGCCTTGCTGCCTCCGCACGGAGAAACTCTTCCACCTCTGCTTCCAGCCCTTCCTCCTCTCCCTCCCCCTGCCTAGGCACAGAAGGAGGATACACAGATCCCAGGTTTTTCGATGGCAGCAGGCCTCTGTCGTCGAACTGTAATAAAAGTTAGAGGAGCGCGTGCTACCCCAGCTCCTCTGCTGTCAGCTGTGCCTGACCCAATAACACCCACCTTCCCCTGTGCCCCGTCCACTTCAGCACTGTCTAAACAGCAGGTGGCATCGAAGCAATGGCCCAGTAGGCAAGTTACCAGGCCAAAATGGTGCCCTCAGAAACCGCTCCTTCTGAAGCAAACCCACCTATTTACACTTAGGTCTGCCGCTGTTAGAAGCGATCACCATGGACACCTACAATGTGGGCATGTAGAATTCAAGAATTCAAGGGCGTGCGCGGTGTATTGGGGTCGTCTGGCGCAGGCACTGCATAAACCTCCAGAACCTGCAGGCAGTATTTTTAAGCCTGCAGTCCTTCTTATAGGAGATCAGAAGAGGTGACGTCACCCCAGGTTGTGAGCCTCATTTGGGACAAGTTTGGGATGGCACAGGTTGATCACTTTTCTTTTCAGACAATGGACTGTCCGCTCTGGGTCTCCATCAAGAGAGACAGCGGGTGTCTGGTTGTACTTGGCGGAGATTTTTGTCTGGCTTTCATGCCTCTCAACTTCCTGTAGCAGCTCAAAACGCATTCCTTCAATTTTGCCCTGTCAGTAAATAATAGTGCAGAGGACAAACACAAATGTGAAATGCACTGAGAGAATTAAAGTCTCTCCCACCGGGGAAACAAAAACATCTCTCATAACCTGACCCAAAGCAAATTACTTTAAACTGACTGGTGGCTTTTTTTCTGCAGGGATTCACTGTGACAGCGTGTGTGCCGAGGGCCGCTGGGGACCCAATTGCTCACTCTCCTGCAACTGCAAAAACGGGGCGTCCTGCTCACCCGACGAGGGCACGTGTGAGTGTGCCCCTGGTTACCGAGGCACCACCTGCCAACGCAGTAAGTATCTCATCCGGCCTTCTGCCCAATTCCGCGGCATCACGCCTAGGGCTTCTCCTCTCTTGTTTACCTCACGTGCAGCCAGCAGGGGGCAGCGGTGTTACAGTTCATTTGGTTCTCTGCTACGGTGGTATGTTGTAGAGACCAGCAACAAAAGCTGAGTTAATTCTAATTTCCTTGTGGTTTGGATGTCAAAGTGGGCTGTTTTGGTGCATGAAATTTCAATAAAACGTGGAAAACGTAATGAAACGCTATGTGGAGAAATTAAATAAATAAAAAAATTGTAATTAAATAGGATAACAATCGTAAATAAGTAATAATGAGATCATTATTTTTGTAAATATATATTTTCTGTACTTTTGGTGGACTGTGCAGGCACGCAAACACATTGGGGTGACCTGAAGAGTAAATGGCACCAAAAAAATTCCACAGTACTCTGTGGAAACCAAGCAAGCTAGAATGACTAATTGCCGAAGTCAGATCTTTTTTTACAGTTCCTGTCAATTAATTCAGTTTTTCATCAGTGTGAATAATATTGATTCAGGTCTTTAAATATTATATGTGTATGTCTCAAAAGTCTCCTAAAATATAAAAGCCTCATCGGCCAAATCACCTGACTGGCACCAATCCTGTTCTCTTACAGTCTGTTCACCTGGATACTTCGGCCACCGCTGCAGCCAGGCTTGTCCACAGTGCGCCCATAGCAACGGGCCCTGCCACCACATCACTGGCCAGTGTGACTGCCTGCCAGGCTTCAAGGGAGCCCTATGCAACGAAGGTGACTGGGGGGGTGGAGCCTTCAGCTCAGTGGGGTCCAATCACATCTCCTGTTGGGGGAAAGCTGTGTGCCTCGCATGTTAGAGTTTGATTCTGGGACGGCACACACGAAACCCACACATGAAAAGTGATGCGGTTGAGTCCAGGATGTTAAGTCTCATAGTCTTGTTTTGTGTGTTACCTCTTGGCAGTGTGCCCCAGCGGCAGGTTTGGGAAGAACTGCGCCGGGGCATGCACCTGCACCAACAATGGCACCTGCAACCCCATTGATGGGTCCTGCCAGTGTTACCCGGGGTGGATCGGCAGCGACTGTTCCCAGCGTGAGTGTCCCTGAGAGGAGAACATTACAGGCTTAGACAAGACAACTTTGATGATGTAATACCACTAAACACATTCAACATAAACCCACATTTGACTTTTTGTTGTTTGCATACTGTGAGGGCTGCTTGTCAAAGGCTTATTTTTAAAGGCCCCGGGACATTTGGTGCGGTGACAACATGCTTCCAACCTGAATCCCTGCACAGTTTACTCTGCACACTGACCCTGAGAGACCGGGGCGTTTGTCAGGGGTAGAGTAAACTGGAGTACATGTTGGCCCATGTGTGGAACATGCTATAAATTCATTTTTCCACCTACACATTTCATGAGCGATACATAAGAGTTTCTGACTGCTACAAATTAATTCCCTTTTTTTTTTTTGGATTAAGTATTTAGCAACGTAATCTTTTTTATTATGATAATAGGAACAATTTTGCATTCACTGCCAGCTAGTAACGGCAAATTAGAGTAAGAATATCTTTTTGCTGCCCTCTGCTGGTGTTTTTAACTATATTGCACAAAGCCTGCCTCTGCAGAACAGTGCTGTAAACTTAGTTTAACTTAAGAATGTAAAATTTAAAAACTCTTTTCGTATTATATTATTATTTTCTTTATGCATTGTATGCGAGACATATGGTAATACATTATGATTATATATAAGTATACTTATATACTATATACAAAAAATTACTATAAGTGTGTTTAATTATGGTTAAACTATTCTGATTCTGTAAACAGAAAGATATACATCATAGAACTGGTGGCACATTTCTGGGATTGGTGCTCCTACAATGTTGATAGGGTTTTCACCGCTCAAAACTGCTTTGTGCTGTGTGTACAAACTGGGTCTTACCGCGGATACAGGTGTCTAAGATGCGTCCCCTGTCTTCCAGCTTGTCCGCCAGGGCAGTGGGGACCCAACTGCATCCACACCTGCAACTGCCACAACGGGGCCTTCTGCAGCGCCTACGACGGGGAGTGCAAGTGCACCCCAGGCTGGACGGGGCTCTACTGCACACAGCGTGAGTCGCCAGGGGGGTGGAAAACCAATCCACGCCCTCCTCAATCCCTTATCTCTCCTTCTGCATTTTTCACCCCCTCCCATCCAACGTTTATCATTTGTTTCCCCATTTTCATTGCTCCCTGAGCGGTGTCTCAGAATGAACGATCTGTAATCAAAGCACGAGTGAGAGACTGCGTAAGGACACCTGTGCTGGTGCCTTTCAGGCTGTCCGCTGGGCTACTACGGGAAGGACTGCGCACAGACCTGCCAGTGTCAAAATGGGGCGGACTGTGACCACATCTCTGGCCAGTGCACCTGCCGGACTGGATTCATGGGCAGACACTGCGAACAGAGTGAGTGCACACCGGGGGCTCATGAGTAATCAGACACAGGGACAGACACGAGTTACAGAGACGCAGTAAAGACTCTGGATGACGCCGCCCTTTTCCAGAGCCAAATTCTTGTCTACGTGTTAAGAGTTAGGCAATAGCTTTAGCTTTTACACTTTTACATTTATACAGTTGAAAATTCACTGTGGGGATTTAACCTTCAAGGGGCCATCAACAGTGTCTCTCAGGGTTAACCTGGTACGCCATACCTGCACAACTATACCACTTGCTGCTCATTAATAGATTCCTTGCCTTTACAGGAGATTTAAAACACAATTCATGCTCACAAACACATGCAGAACGTGTCCTTTTGACCGCTTTGCGGTATTTCACGACCCCGTTCCAAAGGGGCGCTCTCCTGCTCACCTGGTTTGTGTCGGGTTTTCTAGAGTGTCCCCCCGGCTCCTATGGCTATGGCTGTCGGCAAGTGTGCGACTGCTTGAACAACTCCACTTGTGACCACATGACAGGAACTTGCTACTGTAACCCCGGCTGGAAAGGTGTCAGGTGCGACCAAGGTGAGGGCAACCGCCTATCCCAGCTATCGCCAAAGTGCAGGATTTTGTCTGTTCCTGTTTTTGAGGATTGGCGGGCTTGTAAATTTTATTAATTTAAGGATTGCCCTCTGAGAAAGGGCCGTGCACCAATGGCAATCTGAGTCACCCCTCGTACCGGGCACATGTTTACTGGCTGGTGAATTGTTTGTTTGGTACCACGCTGTCCCCCACAGCCGGCGTGGTCATCGTGGGAAACCTGAACAGTCTCACCAGCGCCGCCGTCCCGGCCGATTTGTACCAGATCGGCGCCATCGCTGGGATCATTGTCCTGGTGCTCCTGGTCCTCTTCCTCTTGCTGCTCTTCGTCATCTACAGGAAGAAGCAGAAGGGCAAGGAGCCCACCATGCCGGCAGTCTCCTACACCCCTGCAATGCGCGTCATCAACACCAACTATGCAGCTGCAGGTGGGCACTGCCACCCAAAGTCATTATTATCTCAATTCATTAATTATTATCACTGTCCACTCATTATCACCACTATTTACTCATTATCACCACTGTCCACTCATTATCACCACTATTCACTCATTATCACCACTATTCACTCAGTATTATCACTATTCACTCAGTATTACCACTATTCACTCATTATTATCACTATTCACTCATTATTATCACTATTCACTCCTTATTATCACTATCCACTCATTATTTCCACTATTCACTCATTATTACCACAATCTGCTCATTATTATAACTATTCACTCATTATTACCACTATTCACTCCTTATTATCACTATCCACTCATTATTACCACTATTCACTCCTTATTATCACTATCCACTCATTATTACCACAATTTGCTCATTATTATCACTATTCACTCATTATCACCACTATTCACTCATTATCACCACTATTCACTCAGTATTACCACTATTCACTCATTATTATCACTATTCACTCCTTATTACCACTATTCACTCCTTATTATCACTACCCACTCATTATTACCACAATTTGCTCATTATTACCACTATTCACTCATTATTATCACTATTCACTCATTATTACCACTATTCACTCAGTATTACCACTATTCACTCATTATTATCACTATTCACTCCTTATTATCACTATCCACTCATTATTACCACTATTCACTCCTTATTATCACTATTCACTCATTACCACTTTTCACTCAGTATTATAACTATTCACTCCTTATTATCACTATTCACTCATTATTACCACAATTTGCTCATTATTATCAGTATTCACTCAATATTATCACTATTCTCTCATTATTATCACTATTCACTCATCACTGACAGTATTTAAACAGTATTTAAAAAGATACATTTTTAAAATGATTTTAAATGTCTGTCTCTGCTATAGTCTTTCAGTATAATAAGCATATTGGGGGGGGAAATTGTGTGGTGTATCAGTTTAGGTATCTCATAACAGAAATGGATAGCTTAATTGCTTCATTAAATATCATGTTGTATTGTAGGCAACCTAAACACTATTTATATTATTCTGTATAAGAGCATTTGCTAAGCAACTAAATAATATTCTATACTAATATTAGTTTAGTTTTGGTTCTTTTGTCGGAAGAGGTTGTGCATCTGAAGTGACCTTTACTAGTTCTAGGTGAATGTAATCTGAAACAGTGTGCCTACCACTATGGCCTTTCAGATACACTTCCACAGACCAGTGAAGGCCATCCCAACAGCAACTACTTCTCCAACCCAAGTTACCACACCCTGACCCAGTGCACCAGTCCGCCATGCGTGAACAACATCCCCTACGGGAAGGTGGGGTGTTTCAAGATCGCATTCCCCACCATCACATAAAACGTCACCGGCTCGAATGCGTGAATTTTCCCACAGCGGCGCCCCCTAATTGTGACGATCGCTCTTCACAGGCGAAGAACAACCAGCTGTTTGTGAACCTGAAGAACGTGGCCCACCGGACACGGGCACCTCTTCCCCTGGACCACACAGGCACCCTGCCAGCAGACTGGAAACAGGGAGGCTGTCTGAATGAACTTGGTAAGGAGGCACCACCGAATTAAGACGCCGTAATGGAGCTGAATATTTAAAGTAACACAAAAATACAGTTTTTCATGTGGGACTTTGCGTTCCTGATAGGCACGTGCATGAAAATTCAAAAGTATGCAGCTCTTTATCTTAAAGCGGGTGAACAGCCTCATCTTTTAAAACGTCTGTTTAATATAAATCTTATGAAAGTACTAAGAAAATTCATGCAACACTAAAGGAGAAATAGCTTATCTGCCACTTCTGTACAAAAGTCACGGTTAGAATAACATTGAGATCAAGCACCACCAGTGTCTTCACAGTGTATTAAATTATTTTTAAAAACTGGAAAGATATTCTCTTTTGTCAGGAAATTTGAGGCAGCTGTCTTTACAGGAAATGATAGTCCATCCATCATAGACCATCCATCCATACAGTTATGCAACCTTCAAGTGGGGGAGATTTGATCTTCCCCAGTTTGTGGTGTGCAGCTGTTTTAGCCTTGTGTAAGGATTTGACTCCCAGAGGGATTGCAGGATTTCAGTTTGAAGCAGATTCTAATCAACCAAACCTGCTAGTCTTTGGACAGGAGAAATAATCCAGAGAATCTGGAGAAATCCATGTTAATTTACAGACTCCACATAGACACCAATCTGAACCAGATTCGAACCCAAGACCTACTGTAAGGCACCCATGCTGACCAACAAGCCAACGGGCCACCCTGAAATAAAATAGATTAGTTGTGGAACTAAAGCAAATGATCTCATGCAGATTGTTTCTTTCTTAGCATTCAGGACACTGTGTTCTCTTGTCAAAGCAAGCACAATATGATCTCAATAAATTCTTTGTTGAAGGTAAATAAAATTCTGCTATTTTATTCAAATAGGAGCTTTTGGAGTTGACAGACGATATATGGGAAAATCTCTTAGAGGTAAGGCTAATGATTATATTATCATCATTTTAAAGTAATTGGATTTCAGAATGCAAATATCAATTTGTTCCTTAATTTGTACATTTGTATCTACAATCCTCTGGTTAAATTTCATGATTGGGGTGTCTGATTAAGATGTCCGACCTCTGCCAATTTCTTTTGTCTTTTTGCTCACTGTTAGATCTGGTGAAGGGGACCCCCTACCATGCCAGTTCGTGCTCCCTCAACAGCTCGGAGAACCCCTACGCCACCATCAAGGACCCGCCCCTTCTAACACCCAAAAACAACGAGTGCGGCTACGTGGAGATGAAGTCACCCGCACGACGAGACCCGCCCTATGCAGAGATCCACAACTCCAGCCCCACCAACAAAAATGTCTACGAAGTTGGTGAGGAGCAGAGCGTAGTTTATGCCCCATTTAGCTGCACCATGCAATGGCAGCCTCCTGGGTAATCTCAGAAATGGCTTTGAAAGCGACCCCTCTAATGAGAACCCTATAAGGATATTTGACTAACAGAAAAAAAACGTTGTTAGGGCTGCTAGTTTTCAAGTAAAAGAGCTGCAAAAAAAAGAGGACCTAGAATGATCGATGAAAGCGTCATGGAGTTTAACAGTGTGATCGGTTTTTATTTTCAGAACCCACTGTAAGTGTCGTCCAGACACCAGGCAACAACAACAACAACGGACCCTTCGGCCAGGATCCGTACGACCTACCAAAGAACAGCCACATCCCCTGTCATTACGACCTGTTGCCCACCCGGGACAGCCCCCCTTCACCGCACAAGGAGCTGGGAAGCGAATGAGCTCTCTAAGACAAAAGGGATGACACCCGCCCCAGTCATGGCTCAGCCAATCAGTGGCCTTCACGTGCTGCCATTTGCTCACTTGCTGCATATCCCTTCACTGCTATATTATTTGTTTTATTTGTTTGTATTTTTATTATTATTTTTTACCTTCACTATAATCATTCTTAGTTTTGCTTTTCCAAGAAAGAAAAAGAAAAAAACTACATTGACATAAATCTAT
>JAOVYW010004186.1:0-13365 GCA_025775045.1 Hiodon tergisus | reverse complement strand
CATTTGGTTACCATGTGAATAAGTGAATAAAGACCGTGCTCCTGGGTCTACATACTGAGCCAAGCATATAAACAGTTCATTCATTTCAGGGATACACCCTGATGAGCTGACAGATACAGGCACAGAACTGTCATTCACACATCTGGGAATGCCAAAGGGTCACAGGGGCAGGTAATAGGGGGAGAAGAAGATGTGAGAGGAGAATGGGGCCTCGAGCGCCACCCATGGGCCGCTGGGACACGTTCAGACGGGCCTGGACTGACAGCCAAGCTCTGGGCCGCCAACCACAGCCAGGGCCTTGTTGGTGCACCTGAGTGTGGTTTTGTTGATTACACCGCAGAGCTGGAAAAAGCAGTTTCAGACTGAAAAGTTGCGGTGTATTTAGTTTTTTGTTTGCTGAGTAAAAGAGTGTGTTTTGTTGCTTTAGTAACTTGATTTAAAAGTTAAAAAGCTGTTTATTTTAGAAAATGTTTTTTCTTCTACTTTTTTCATTTTTGTTAAGTTTGTTTAAAATGCCCAATAAAAGCTGACATCCTCTCTGGCAGTTCTCGGACCAGGCAGGCCCGACAAAACAAGGCATGCAGCAGGGAACGACCCTGCATGAATGGCGCATAGATCTTTCACGAGGAAGCAACATGAGCCAGTTTGAGTTAAAGTTAAGTTTTCATTTGTTGATAGAGTCACTGTTTTTTTTCCGGTATTGCAGGGGCACAACCACCTATTTTAAGAGGGATACTGTGGATGTAGATACAGTACTTACATTTATTCTAATTAATTCAACTCTTTACTTTCTGACTGAAAAGAGAGATGTGGCTATGGCAAAGGATAAGCACCTTAGTTAGCAAAACTGTGTGGCAACTACATTCTAAAAATCCAGTTTTCTGGATATTATATTTTTAGAGTTTTAAAATTTGTTTCATTGTAATTGTTTAGGAATTGTTGGATCATTTTTGTACTTTGGGGCCCCCTTGTGGCCTCTATGAGTCACACAAAAACCAAACTATCACACTGAGGTGGCCCTTGAGCACTGATGCTTTTTACTGAATTAGTTACCAGAGAATATTTAAAAACAAAAATAACAGCGACAGTCTAAAGAAACACTGAATGTAACCCATTTATTTGATTGAAGGACAGTGCCAAGTGGCACTTGGGTTTACATTACATTTACTGAAGTTTATGTGTTTTGGAGATTCAGCACAGAAAAATTCTGAGATATATAAATAATAAACTTACACTGAGTACCAAAATATGGTGGATTAGCATTTTAACAATCTGCAGTGCCTCAACGGCTGGTGAAACAGATGAGCTGCTCCCGTGGTAGTGAATACGTCCTTCTGTTTGCGAATGCAACTGCAATTATCATTTGAAATGAGAAGAGATTCGAGCACCACCCTTAAGAGACTTAAACTTCCTGATTGAAAAATGACATTATTCTGCGAGCCAGGGCATGCAGGAGTTCTCTAGAGGTCACATGAGTATGGCCCACAATGCCGAGGGGTGACAGCTGCGTGCTCCTCACCCTCACTACGGACAAGTCCTCCAGAGAAAGAAGGGCCCTTGTTTTTCCCGGTACACCCCTGAATGGGACCAATTATCCAAATGTTCCTGGAATTTAATTTCAGCTAATTTACAGAGCTTATTTCTAGCTTTGCAGCTCACTGGGTCTCCTTTACAGTGAAGCTGAATTTATGACTTTCGATAAGGGTTGGTTTTGATTTTATAAGCTCTTTGTTATTTGGAGTACCGAGAACCATTTCAAATTTTTTGAAGCCCTGCTTTGTGTCCAAGCTGAATAGTGAAATACAGCGTTATTAGATACAAAATATATCCATATACATATGCATTTATAAAATACATTAAGTATTAAGCCAAGTTGGGAACTTCCAGGTGTCCAGGTGGCATGGCGTAAAGAGCAATGTTGACAGGTGATGTGTGGCGTTTAAGCCATGCTTGCCGGCTCACCTCCGTGTCCTTGTCCGCCTGGTTCCTCATCACGATGAAGGCGTACAGCTCCCCGTCCGAGTCAGGCTCCGTGAGGGAGGGGCTGGTTTGTGGGCCTTCCCAGAGCTTCTGATCCTGCTTCCCTGTGGCTTCACCACACTCCGAGCCAGGCTCACTGCCAGCGGACACGCTGGTCCTGAAGGGCAGACCAGCTTAGCGCACGCAGACATTAACGTACCCCACCGGAGGTGGGGAGGGTGTTCATCAGTTCACTCTTTGGCATCTGCTCCAATCTGTTCTGAAGTCCACCCCAATCTAATGTCAGCTGGGCCAACGTCGTAAGCCTTTGTAAGCAACGCGACCCATGCATTCATGCAAATTCCCATTTATTAGCAGAGTTTATTTAAAAATGTTCAAATTAATGGCGTATATCAAAGGAGATAATAGGCGATAAAGGTTACAATGGATATGTTCAAAAGTAGGTTTAAAAGTTTGTAAGCAGTAATGACACTAATAATAATAATTTGATATGTCTATCTCAGTGTAAACCTCGATCACTGTTTAAAAAATGGAAAGACTGGAGGGAAGGGTTGTTAATAAACACAACAAGAAGGAAAACAAAGGACAGTTGCCGGGTCCCCGTTGTTACCTTAATATAGCGTCCTTCTCATCTGTTTCCTCTATAACGTAGTGCTGACAGCAACACACTGAGTACAAAGCGTCGGACAGCCCCATGGAGAAAAGTAAAACGTTCGGTTCTTCAATATCAAAATGATAGGATTCCCAAGACGTACTGCGTTTGTAGAAGATTAAGTCAGTTTATTTTGAACTCACTGGTTGTCCGAAGGCGTGTTTTTTTCTCATATGAGGCGGTGTCAGAGTTGAGAGGGGCAGCTCACATAACGAGATATAGTCAATAGACTGACAGTTAGGGACTTACTCCGCGCCCCGACTGAAGTAATTATGGGAAAAAGACAATTAACGAAGTGTCTTCTAATTTTGTGCGGCATTCGTTTTCATAATATTTTACTTTTTGCGACTCAAATAGACAAACGCATTCGTCGCCTTGGTAGTTACAGAATATGATTGTACTTTGGTTATATAAAATAACCTTGTATGTTTGTGATACTAATTACGCAAAATATCTGGGGGAAATAGAAAAGCTTCAAAATGTTTCAAATTAATTAATGTATTCTTCTTCGTTATTTAAACGAATATGTATTGCTGGGAAAAAAACAAGATTCGAAAATGAGTTTTATTTTCAGACATTATTAAAAAAGCACAAATTGGAAAACGTTTTGGTAGTATAGCGATGGTGATTTCATTAGAGCCTCATCAGCTAATCAGACTGACTGAGCAAGAAATGTCGAATATTTTCGCCCTCGAATTTTTCCTGATTCCCAAATGAAATAGTCCTTCCATAAAAGGACGGCAGCTCGTGCGGGATTTAACGGTTAAACTGACAGTAGAGCGCGCTGTTTTCCTCTTTTAGTGCTTAAAAAGACTGAAAGAATCACGATTTTATACTAAACCTATTATTAATATAAAGTAACACATAAGCTACCAATAGACGCGGCTATAGATAATTTATTGGATGGTTTAGCAGTGGCCAATTCTCGACCTCTGGGAATGCAGTATCTAAAGTGTGAAGTAACTCAAAAAACTGCAGATACGTGTATTTTCTCAGACAGGCCGGAGAAAGTGGACTCAAACTTTCACACACACAAACAGACAGACGTCGCCTATATCCGCACTCCTACGGCACTGAAAGGTGAGGCTAATGCTTATCATATTTCAGTATTTTGAAAAAAATGTGTATGTGTGTGTGCGTGTGATGTATTTTTGTGAGATTTACTGCCCAGTTAGCGTTCAGGTCGGTGCCGTAAAATTTACAGTCAGCAGGCGGAGCTGAACATTTATTTCTCCGAGTCTGAGAGTACACGCCAATCATCTTCAGTGCTTGAATGAAGCCAAACCCACAGCCTAGCTTCCTATTTCAGTTTCCCCTTTGCACCGTTTCACTGATTCTCTGGTTCCATCATCACATCTTTAGTGTAGGTAAACGGAGACACGCATGTTTGTATAAAAATACATTTTCCTTTGATAAATTTTAATACAAGAACAAGCTGATAATCATCAGTTACATTTCTTCACTACCTTCTTTGTTTATATTTACATAGGGTGTAAGTTTATTATTTTTGCCACTATTGCCTGTAAATAAAGCCCAGTAAAACATTCCACTAACATGTGACAGTGGTCCATTCTTATATAAACCCAGTGGGCATTGCCTGTGTGTTTTGTGCCACTTACAAACAAAATTAGGATTTCTATGATTTCTTTCAGATTCCTTGGCTGGTAGAAAACTAAATCTGTTTTTTGTAATTGTTTTCATGAGTTTTTTTCTTCATTTTTCTTCAATCCCCTGTTTTGGTCCTACTGGTTTCTGGAGTGAACTGCCTCCCTACTCGATGTGCATAGCTCTCATCCATCCATTCAATGACTTTAGCCATCTTGAAAAGTCTGTCCTGGAACTTAGACAATTTTCTAAAGTTGGCCCCGAATTTGGGCAATTTTGTTAAATTCGGCCAAGAACTTGCAACATTTCTAAACGATGGCCCAGAATTTGGGATATTTAGAATACTAGAATAATTTTTTGGAATTTGGGTGATTTTGTGCCATTTAAAAAAAAGTAAGCCCAGAACTTGTTTCTTTCCAGACAACAATTCACAAATATTTTTGAAAATCTGCCCGGTTCTAAACTGATCGTTTAGCCCTCTAGGCCTCTGTTAATCGAAAGCATGTGGGTGAATTAAATTACATTTATTAACATAAAAGTGGAAGAACATCACCAGAAGTTGAAGCAGGGGTCAGGCACACAAACAGGCAGGAATCAGACAGCAGATCCTGGTCTACATTAGGGGGAAACTTTCCACCAATATCCAGTTCTACAGATCACATTTCATTGCTTTATTCCATGCTGTTGATTTATGTTGCTGAAAGTGGGACCAGAAAAGTTTTGCTTTGGATGTGAAAGAGCAACATCTGTGTCTGAAGCCTTGATGATATTCTAAACCTCTGAATCGGAGATCAAGTAGGGTGTTTTATTTTTATTTCAGAAGGCTCATAACATCACATTCCTTTTTAATGCTAAGGCTTTCAAATAAAACATTATCATAGGAGGGTAATGTTTTAACTCTGAATAATAAATAAAAAACTATCTAAAATAGAACTAAATGTGTAGTGTTACTAAAAAAAGTTTTAAAATACCCTTAGTTAGACAACCATCTTTGCTTGGCAGGGGAGCTTTCTATTTGCCTTGGTTGGAACCTCTGTTTTCTCAGTAAAGAAGATATCTCTACTGCAGAGAACAAGAACTACGATGTCAGCTCCAATGGAAACAGTTCCCCGGCCATGTGGTTTATTCATTTGCTGTGGCTGTTGTTTTGGTTTCCAGCGCCACAGGTATATCTTACAGATGTGTGCTGGTCCAACTGATCGGAGATTGAAATGATGGGCCCAGAAAAGGAATTCTGGAACTCAACAATTCTAAAGCATTAGATCAAAGCAGAGCAGTCTGGTCCACAATGTAAATGCATGCGATCACAGAAGAACTGGCTGATGCACTATGCTAACGCATGTGATCACCGAACTGGCTGGTCCACAATGCTAACGCATGTGATCACAGAAGAACTGGCTGGACCACAACGCTATGTTTTCACCCCATTACTCCTCCCACACTGAGGCCATTCATATTTTTAACCCTGAAATGTCAGTTGGTGGCAGCGTACATCAATGGCTATCATGGAAAAGGCTGATGAGAAGTCACTGGTGGTGTTCAAGGAGTGGTAAAATAATACTGATTACTGAAGTATCTATGAGGCAGGATTTCTCAAGCCACCCTGACTTCATAATGGAAATTCATGCAAACAGACTGAATTGATCTTCTATCACTTCTCAGCTCATAGAGTGACAGTAGGTGAATGTGTGACTGGGCTTTTCCTTGGAAAAAGTTTCATGAAAGTGTCAAATTATCAATGCATCATCATCTCACAGTAGAGCCCTACAGTCACCCAGGTTAACAACATGCTGAGGTCAACATGAAAAGACCTTGTGTAGGCCATGCCAGTGAAAGAGCTGAGCGATAACACAAAAAGTTGGGGGTGGGGCTCGAGAGGTGGTGTGTGTCTGTGTGTGTGTGGGGAAAGGTGATTATAGCAACCCTGAAGGTTAAACTCTTCCCCTCCAGCTGGAGCTAGTGAAGGGTCCATTATTGGAGGGCCAGGAGAGAAAGGTCAGACAGCAGCTTTCTCCTCTTCCTGTGGGCGTGAGTTAAAGGTCTCTGTCCATGGGTCTTAAACGCAGGATGTTGGTAGTCTGGCAGGAAGCACCCTCTGTTGCAGTCACTGCGTTCATCTTTTAAGTTCTCAGGAGGCTTGACATGGGTCGAAAAAATAAATGGGCTGATTGCAAATTTTTAGGCACATGAGGTATTAACAGGCTGGCCACTAAACCCTGAGCCAATTCTGATTACTTTGGGAGAAAGGGGATCACTAAACGGCCACCAATACTGATGATGATGATGGTGATGATGACTGTGATTATGATGGTGACGACGACGTTGTTCCTTTTCAGATATTTTGCTTCCTCTTAGATTCTCTCCCTTTTTTACGTTCCTATTTTTGATAAAACCGAATTACGCAGCTACGCACCGCCAGATCCGCACCGCCAGATCCGCAACGCAGGTATTGCACCGCCGGTATCGCACCACCGGTAACGCACCGCCATTAATGATTGGCAGTCACAACCCCAGTAACGCAGCCACAGACTGGCACAATGCTGACTTGAGGTCGACATGGACCACTGCCATGGTGAAATCTCTCTCCTGAGCACTGACAACCTGTTGAGCTTAGCCAATCTAATTCTACACTAACGACTCTGGTCTTAGATTAAACAGCACATTTCTCTTTGTTGTGTTTATGTCTTCTTTTCTCCTTTTTTCTTCTTTTCCGGCCCATAAGTACAGAGTTTGTTTACCCAGCTTCTTAACAAAGGATGCTATCCCGAACATGACATTTAATTATAGTTTAATCAGTTTCATCCTGCAATGAGCAGGGTCGGTGTTTATGTTCACTGTAAATCAATGTGCTATTAATGCAATGCATTACAAAAGCAGACTCACACGCCGTGAAGTCATTAGGCAAAAATAAGGACCAGATTGTCTCCGGAGCGTCTGGAACTGGGAGCAGTTGGATGGAGAAATTAAATCACTTCCTCTATTAACATGCTTTGTGTTTACCGAGATCCTGATTAAGTGAAGTAGGTATGGGTTCTGACAAGAGTTTGCCCACTGCTTAATAGAATCCACTGTGCTTCACAAACCTGGTCAGTGCATTCACCCTGAAGGCATAATCAGGCCTTGCTACCTGCAAAATGTTTGTTTGGGGGAGATGCTTCAACACATATTTAATTCAGTAGAAATATAATAATACAAATAATAATAAATAGGAATAGAAATAACTGTTCAGAATTTTTCAACCTAAAGCAAAATAATTTTAATGAAAAAAATACAGACAAAGAAACGGAAAACCGTCTGACACCACAAAATTCACCTCTTTATCAGGAACAGGAACGCAACAAAGGCAGAGTCTACCTAAGAAGAGGAAAAAAAGAACATTCAACTTGACTTACCCTCACCAAACATTTCAATCATTTAACCCCTGAGAAAGCATGTAATGACAAGTTTAAGATAAAAGAAAAAATGGTTTGCCATCCTAATCTTCGTCTTCGCCGTCATCATAATCACAGTCATCATCATCATCATCGTCATCATCATCATTAAGGCAACACCAGTATCAGTAGACATTTATTGATCCCCTTTTTCCAAAAGTAATCAGAATTTGTTAAGAGTGGCCAGCCTGTTAATACCTCATGACACAGTGTGGGCCTCTGCAGGCCCTGAAAAGTCATCAACCTAGTTGATAAATAAAAGGCCCTTGTTTTGATCCACGGGTTGGAGAACCAATGATCTATTTTAGTAGGGTATAGACTTTGGTAGGCTTTGAAACCGACCAGTAAAAACATTGACATTATATGTCAAATATAAAAACACATTTAAATATGTTGCATATTTAATAAAAGATTGCAGATCTTGTCATTTTAAATGTGGTGAGTATAAGATAACAAATACTGTTGTTTGCTCCAGGTGGCATAGTGGTTAAGGTTTCTTACTTTTTACACTATCCTGCTGTAAGAAGTAATAAGCTGTAAAATGGTGAAACCTTACTAAAAAGTTAAAAACCAGCTCCTGCTGGGAAAACAAATAGTGTACTCTGCAAGATGAAATGAAATGAACAGAATCATTAAGAGAGAAAAAAGTCAATTACTATACTTTAGCAATAGAACGACCTTCAGTCTCTGTGACCCTGATATCCTCAACAATAAAAACAAATCTATGGAAACATTCTGCTCTTTACCAGGCAGATTAGCATGATTACAGTTGGGATGTCCCACCGAGCACAGCCAGCACTTTGATGGAAAAGGGGCAGCCCAGGGTCATGTTAACACAGCAGAGGGTTAAAAATATATCTAACCCACCCTTAGGTTTACATTCATTTCAACAGAAGATGGCAGAGCCTGCCACCAAATTTGAACTGTGTAAACTTCACTGGAGGAATCATGCGTTTAAGTGACACATTATGTATTCTCATGGTTGCCAGAACACTAAACAAATTCTCTGAAACTCTTTGAAGTGAGTATTATCATAAAACTACGTGTCTGTGAATGCAGTGCTCGATGAAATTGAATGTTGTAATGCATATTATAGCATATTAACTTCAATGTGGGCATGGTAATTTCCTGCTCTGCTGAACTAGTTCCAAAAATGTATTTTCTATTATGTTTCACTCAGGATGATAATACTGGTTCAACAGGATGATTTAAAAAAGCAAGGAAGTAATAATTTCCTTCAAAACAATATCTCCTCTTAGGATAGGGGCTCTGTGGCTACCGTTACGTGTCCTTTCCGCCATCAAAACTGGCTGGAGTTGACCGGACTCCCAGTTCACTCAACACCGTATATTAAGACCAGGAAGACTCACAGCTGGAATGAAATATTTGTGGTTCAGTCATGGGTTCGGGGCCTTACATCAGCCGGACACAGATGTGAGACAGATGGGGGCTTCCCCCGGCCCTCACCCTGGTTATGACAAGCATTGCATGAGACAAGTGAGGACGCATCAATGGGGGCGGAATAATTGGATTGTCATGGAACAGAACGCTGAAAGAAGAGGAAGAATCCAAAACAGCAGAAACACCTGCCCGGGACTGCGAGGAACAACGTGAGAACCGTCCGAGTTCTGTTGGGTCTACACATCCAGCTGGGGTTCTCACCTCGGTCTTCGTCGACCATCCTCTGAGAAATGCTCTTCCGACTGGTCTAGCCTTCGGAACCGTCAGAAAAACAAAGTGCCCCGGGTCGTCAAGCAGAATCTGCCACAGAAAACCAAGGTTAGAAAACAAAACTTTCCGTCATCATGCCGTAGCGTGCATCCTGCTGTTGTGGATGAAACACAGGTGACCGGAACAAACACCATGATAGCCGGTTACCTACCCCCAGAGAGTCTATTCTGTGTTTCCATGAATCACTCAGAACATTAACGTCGGCCCTGGCTCCCGCTCTCACTGTGACTCCAGAGCACTTGGAAACATCTACGTTCAATTATTTCCATTGGCAGAGAAAAGCTAAGATAACAATCTTAACAAACATTTTTATTAACTATCAATAGATATATACTTATAAATAGAACCCATTAAATAGGATCACATCTGTTGGCCACATGACACGCGTCATACGCAGAGGCATTTGAATCTGCGGAAATAAATATCTTCTAGTGACCTCAGAATCGAAATACACCCTCCTCAGTAACAGAGGGGTCAACCGTGATGGCCTGGCTTTTGAACAGTTATACAAAATGATAAGTGCTGTATTGTTTTATAGGTGGTATTATTTTTCAGAAGCAACGAAAAAATCATTTCAAGAAGGCTGGCTATGAAAAACAGTTTTATGAACATTGTTTTAAAAAGTTAATGAATTCATCCAGTGAAGACTATATCCTGGCATCACTCGTTTAACCAACCACCTATTTAAAAACTTCCCAGCAACCCAAGTTCGAAGTTGACAAAAAAATGTGATGACGTTTGAACCACTAGATGGCGATATTGACTGCATGAAATTAGCATTGCCAGCGACTGAGACACTTACTGCTTAAGGTAAGAAAACATTTCTTTTGTTGGCTTGGGTGCTTGTTTCTCCTGTTTAAATCGTTGCTTTTGACTCGATATGAATGGTTCGATATGAAAGGCTATATTGTACCAATCCAGAAATGCTCAGAAGCACTCATTCAACAGACAAAACAGTTAGGAAAAGTGGCCATTGAAGCTCACAATGAGGCAAACCAGCAACTCAACTCGAAAATCAAACATGTGGTGTTGTCTGTGGTTGTACATCTAGTCTGTCCGCAGACACTGTGAGATTATTGACGAACAGCGGGGTGAATAAAAACTTAAATTGTTCATTTTTAAAAACCTTTGCATTCAGCCCACAAGTATTTAATGTGCAGCACATGGGATCGTGTACGGCATCTCCGGAGCCGAGTGATCACGATGCGCCCGTCTGTGGCTCTCATTCTGGTCCCATAGAGCCCCAGCATTCTGGCGCTACCAACGTTGGCGCACTGACAAGCTCCCCTGTTTCCACGCTGTGTGCGACACCGTAACGTTGCCTGGGACGAACAGCCCATAATCCTGTCGCATGTCAGAATGATAAAACACTCTTTTTTTAATTGTCTTGGTAGTGTCATCTATCTGTCATGCCGGGGGTTGTGAGTAACTGCTCATAATGCCGTCCCTTTTCACAGTGAATGTCGTGTTTGTAAAAGCCTGAGGCTCACATCCATAAAACAGCTTGGCTTTCATTGCCTTTATCTTATAGTATTACGATTGGGCTATATTTTCATAAAAACATCCCATTTTGGTTTTATCTCCCCACACTGAGCAACTGCTCATTCTTAACAGGCACATCAAACTGATGTAATGTGTTTTCTCATTACTGAGGATGATAATTACCAGTGTGGGACAAGTGCAGGCACACCATCAGACTCATAATTCATCAAGAACTGAGTGTTAAACACTGCTGTTTTAACCGCTGGTCTGGTGAGTTAGAGAGAGATGGGGGGAGAATGAAAGAATACTGTTGCAACATTTTAACATTTCAACAAAAAGAGAATCTGAAGCAGAGACTCAGTTATTTAATTATTACAGCTCCTGATCACCGACCTAATCTTGAAGTGGACAAACATTTAAACCAACAATGCCATGTGTTTATTGAGACTATACCAGGCTCCAGGATAATGTAATGTGTGTTGGTTTCCATTGTATAGAACTAACTGCTTTCAGCCGCTTATGAATCTTGTACCGCACATCATATTATATAAAACACTTGCAAAAACATCCCACAAGTAGAGGTTCCTCCAAGTATAATCCCCCCCATGGTTCTTTTCCTCATGATTGAGTTTGTAGCTATGCAGACACATGGTTCTGATTCTTCACAACTTTATGGCAACCAGCTCACATGTCTGAGGCTGATTGATACATTACACACACAAACAAACATACACGCACACACATTGTGTTGTAGGAGGTTTTTTTAAAGACCCGTTTTTGTGATGAAGAGGAACAGCTCTTTCTAGACTCTGTGAGCTTGGCGACAGTGCTTCAAACACAGCGAGCTGGGAGACAGTGGGACATAGTGGTTTAGTCTCAGCAAGCTAGGAGACAGCGGCAGGGTCAAAACCCTATGTTCAGTTCTCACATTTTCTATCCTGTACACAATACACCTGTCCGATGAGGTGAGTTAGACACAGGCGCACTGTGTGGCCTTGTTGTTTTTCCAAGCTGAAATAAATGCCTTTGAAAACTACCGGCATAATAGCGGCATTTGGGACCCGCTGGGATTTAAATCTGTGACCGTTTGGACATGAGTAGCAGAACAAAGGCTGGCTGGTTGCCATGGCATCCCTCTCCTGCACAGACTCACTCTGGTGGAGTGCCAGAGCCTAGTCAGTCAGCACGCTTTGGTCAGCCATTTCGTTTAATGCACTAATAAATACCCTCGTAAATTTCAGTAAAAAAAATTGTAAAGACTGCTTAATTACAGACTTTATTTCTCCCGACATTAGCAGCAAGCTGGAGACAAAATTACTCTGTTAAATTAGTTCATTAGCTAGCTTCATTATCTAAATCTAATCATGGGCCAGTTGGGGGAACAATAATTGGGTATTCAAAGGTAACTATTAAACAGGAATGTCTGTTTTTGCAGAGAAGGGAACCTGAATGAATGACTGAGTATCCCCTTCACAAATGTATGACTGAATCCCACCCCTCTTCACAGATGTATGACTGAATCCCACCCCTCTTCACAGATGTATGACTGAATCCCAAACCTCCTTCATGGTTGTATGACTGAATATCCCCTTCAAAAATGTATGACTGAATCACACCCCACTTCATGGTTGTAGGACTGAATCCCACCCAGCTTAACAAATGTATGACTGAATCACACCCCCTTCATGGATGGATGACTTAATCACATCCCTTTCACTGTGACATTTTGCTTCTCTCTTTATCAAAACAATCTTCAGTGCTTTTTATTTGCAGGTAGGACAGAGTTCTATTTTGAAACGTGAATCTGCACAGAGAAAACTCAGCATGTTCATGTTGAGAGAGAGTTTTTATTTATGTGTAACCAGCTTGCTCTGGCACCCATAACCCCTAAACGCAGGTCCCTTCCCCTCTGCACACGAGGGACTACATGCAACAAGTGGAAGTATTTGCTGAATGAGCTAAAGTCCCCAGCTCATGGAACCAATTGTATTCATCGTCTCCAGGGAGTAACGTCACTGCAAACTCGTCCTCAAAAAGGTCCGATATGTACACACGGTTTTCTTTACTGATCTTCACTGCATTTCTGTGTGACCTTCCACAGTAAGGACACAAGTGCTTTGCCCCTATTGGGATTGTAACCTGCAACCTTTTGATCCTTGTCTCTGACACCACACCTTTTGTCTAGAACTATTCTTGGAAAAATAGAGCTATTATAAATCAGGTCGTGGTTTCCCCTTCAGAGATGACCAAAAAGGTCTCAAACTTTTTAGGACAAAGTGGATATTTCTGGGTTTTAAACCCAATCAGAGAATGATTCTCATGTGTTTCTTCCCACACCAGCAAAACACAACTCATTCACAAATTCACGTGTGGCCCTTGGACATAAGCCATCTCATTCACAAAGTCCCCTGTGGCCCTTGGACTTAACCCATCTCATTCACAAAGTCACCTGTGGCCCTTGGACTTAACCCATCTCATTCACAA
>JAOVYW010004185.1:0-12162 GCA_025775045.1 Hiodon tergisus | reverse complement strand
GAGGACACTAAACAGACTGTCTCACTACCAGTATGAATGTCAGAAGATCCTAAACCGACTTTCTCACTTCCAGTACGAATGTCAGAGGACCCTAAACAGACTGTCTCACTTCCAGTATGAATATCGGGAGGGTCTAAATGGCTTACACACCATACCTCCCCTTGGTGATAATACACACCCCTCCTCTCATGGTTTGAACCTCATTGCTATCTTGCCCTGGTCACCACAGTAGTACATTCCACAAAGAATAATCTGGGCCTATGAAAGGAAACGCGTTACTCACAAATGACATGGGTGTGGATTTTTTTCCTAATAACAGTTCACGGGGGGGTTATGGAATATTCCATTCTCGTTATAACATAAATCCCTCAGCGTGCATTTTGTTGATATTGAAAATCAAAACGGCATGTTATTGTCAGGGACTCATTTTTCAAAAGAGATTCGGTTGGCTTTGACACTCTGCAAGCGAGTTTTAGGGGCTGAATTTAGCCATTGGCTATTTACATGTACAGCAAAACAAAAACGTGCTGCATCACACCAGGAACTATTTTCACAAATACTTGTATCACATGGCTATAACATACATTTATACACAATGAAAATCATGTCCTTAAAGGGCAAAACTTTTATTACAATTTGGTTGCTTTTAACCCTGCAATTTCTACATTCATCCACTGATAGACGGTGTGGACAGATGTTTACTGAAGCAGCCCGCAAGATTCTTGCTCAAGGACAGTCTTTTAATTTATAAAATACTGACCTTCATTTGAATTTATTTTTGTTTAGGGTTAATGGTGAATTTATACACAAATTTTAGTGAAGACAATTTTGTTTTGTTTTTGACAACGTATGACTGCACACACTGATCTTTGCTTAAGCGCGACAGAAAGCTGATAAACAAAAGTCTTTTATTCCTTTAGAAATTTCAATGCGTTCCCCCCCACAGAAACCCACTTTTGTTTTGAAGAAATATGTTCGACGTGGTTTCCTGCTATGGTCTCTTCACAGAGCCCCCCCCCGTGACACGCTGACCCGTTGCTTCCTGTCAATGCCATACACCTGTCACTCACAAACACCTACACAGTAATTCCATTATGGGGGAGCAATGGCTAATGCTTTAGCGTCCTTGCCCTAGCAGCCCGCCCTGTTTGTTGCCAGGGCGTGGTAATCGATCACACATGGTTCCGCTTCCGCGGGCTCCCGGCGTCGCTCCCGGGACCAGCCCGTTCATTGGCCCCACCCCGGGGGCAGCCCGGCCCCTGCCTTTGTCCCACTCGGCCAACGCTGTTCTTTTTGTCGGTTCCATACCGCTCAGAGTAACAGAAGGGGAGGACCCCGGCTCGCCCCAGTCGGATTTTTCAGTTTGGAGTGTTCGCTGACAAAAGGCTGGAGAATAAATAGGAATTCCAAACATCCCTTCCCACTTCATCCAGACAATAAGTAGGTTTGTCTTCGCTGAGATTTCCCATTACCGCCATTCATCTATGCTCAAGTTTAACTAGAGCAAAATGTGTAATGCGATTTGCGTACAGAAATGCACACTGATCGATCTCACTTTCCAATTTGCTTTCAAAGCAGCCTGTGTTGGCCGGTGCTTTTAAATGATTTCACGGCGTGCGTTTTGTAATTTTGTTTAGACTTGCGTATCAGTGAAGGCAAAAACAAAATCTGCAGAAAAATCAGGAAACTACTTTGTGGCAATTGCAGAAAAATCTGCAGAAAAATCTACCGCCATGCATGTAATAAAAGGGTCAAAAAAAACCTTCTCAAGTCTGGAAAGTATAATAAACAGGTCTCCTAGTTTGCAACATAATATATACCCCGAGTTCTTTACTTTTATCCAGGATTACATTGCACCCATAAATCTATATACATGTGAAAGTGCTATTAAGGGGCTTTCTCTTTAAAAGGAAAAGCTGTTTGATGTGTGACCCACATGTTGGAGGTTTTTTTCCATGACACTGGTAGGCACGCTAATTTCTAAAACTGCTGTGGTGCCTGAAATGAAATATAACCGTAATGACAACCCCAGGCTTTAACTGTGTGTATTTTACAGTAAACATACAGTACCGTTGAAGGGAGGGGGTGGGCTTTTTTAAGGCTATGTGAACAATGTCGTACATCAGTGTACCCCTCAGGGCGGTATTAGCTGTTTACGTACGGAAATTAGGGTACTGTTAACAAATTATGATTTCTCATTGCCAGAGAAATCACAACGTGTAGCCTTGTAAGTCATAGTCGCTACCAATGTCATTCCTAATATCAATGCGCAAAGGAATTTCACAGTTGTGGTTTGAATGATTGACAGTGCACAGCTATTGAAAATGGGGAAGGTTCCGGGGCTTTCTGTGTCTGCGCCGCACGTCTTCGGCGTTCTCTCAGGAAATGCACTTGAGAACATCAAAGGATGGGGCCTGACAATAGAAACCCGGGCCTAGGCAGGCAGCTCCGTCTCCTGCCACTCGCGGAAATCTCTCTCTCCGTTGCTTAGCTGTGTCAAGGACGCAAGGGTAAGATGTGGCCGCCCGTTTCCCATCAATCAGTCGTTGAGTTTTTCTTTATCTTAAGAGGTGGACTGCGGTTGTCTCGGTGAAGGGGAACGCATATGGACAGAGAATATCTGTGTATGTTCACAGGGGAAAATATCTGTACGTTCACATGGTAAAATATCTGTGTACGTTCACAAGGTAAAATTTCTGTGTACGTTCACGTGGTAAAATATCTGTATGTTCACAAGGTAAAATATCTGTACGTTCACGTGGTAAAATATCTGTACGTTCACATGGTAAAATATCTGTGTACGTTCACGTGGTAAAATTTCTGTGTACGTTCACGTGGTAAAATATCTGTGTATGTTCACAGGGTAAAATATCTGTGTACGTTCACGTGGTAAAATATCTGTGTACGTTCACAAGGTAAAATATCTGTACGTTCACATGGTAAAATATCTGTGTACGTTCACGTGGTAAAATTTCTGTGTACGTTCACGTGGTAAAATATCTGTGTATGTTCACAGGGTAAAATATCTGTGTACGTTCACGTGGTAAAATATCTGTGTACGTTCACAAGGTAAAATATCTGTACGTTCACATGGTAAAATATCTGTGTACGTTCACAAGGTAAAATTTCTGTGTACGTTCACATGGTAAAATATCTGTACGTTCACATGGTAAAATTTCTGTGTACGTTCACGTGGTAAAATATCTGTATGTTCACAAGGTAAAATATCTGTGTATGTTCACAGGGGAAAATATCTGTATGTTCACAAGGTAAAATATCTATGTTCACATAATAAAAATTCTTGCGTATATTGATTTAGCTGAGTGATAACATGATAACCATTTATTTTTTTGCCAAAAAAGGGTTGAACTTCTGCTGGAACCGCCGGTGTACCCCAAAAACATGATTTTACAGAAAGAAAATTACATTGGGCTATAATATACTTGCTCAGATCGACTGAATAAGAAGTTTATCGTAATACATACAACTCAGAAAAGAGCAACATTTGTGATTTTATAGACAACGATGAGGCATATAAAAATCGCAGACATCAAAATTTCACAAAAATGTAAATTGACGCCATGCCGAAGACAATTTTTTTTCAGATTTCATATGCGTTTGGAAGGCACTACACTTCCTCAGTTCGAGGACTTGTAATCCTTTTTTTTTTTTTACTGATAAGTTTTTTTCTCTCCAAAAGTCACATGATAGGAAGTGTGCGAGGAATGACACATTGGTGAAAAAATCCGTCATGAATAATGTAAAGGCATAGTGTTTTTGGTCCCGGTCAAATTAGTTCCAGATCATGGTGATGAGCGGTCGCACAATGCAAAACACATTGTCAGATTTGCCACACAGGAAAAAAAAAATACAGCGACTAGCCTTTCACGTTTTCTCCCCCCCCCCCCCCCATCGATTTCACGCCACGTTAACGGACCATGGGCCTGACGGAGATTTCCAAAGCCATTCCCTTCGTGCTTCGATGTGCCAATCAGAGTCCGTCTTTGGCCCGGGACACGCGGCGCATCGCGAGTGAATTTATCAGGCTACAGGAAAAAGTGCCTTGTTTTGCAGCGCAAAGCGGTGGAAACCAAGGACATCGTGACCGCAGGTGACTTCAGGTCACCGCCCCGGCCCACTACAGGGAAGTATGAACGCACTGACCAGATGGTAGCATTGCGGTAGCTCGACAACGAGTTCTTTTTTCTCTTCCCCCTAGTTGTTCTGAAACCTTGTTAAAGTGGCAATGGATCACAGCAACAGGGTGCAGGCGGGCCCCATCCCCCATCCAGACTGCCGCAGCATGCGGTAGTCTGCAGCGTGAATCCTTCACGGTATTCTGGGTCTTGAAGTCTCGGATATCGGTTCGATTCCGTTGACCATAATTCTGTCACGCCAGCTTATCGGTGGCCATGGTCGCCTCCTGGTACCCCAGCCAATTCAACACCACTGTGTCGCTACAGGCAGGGATATCTGTCACAAAAGACACACGCCACTGTGTGTTTGAGTATGGCTCGGGACCAACATTCTTACTGAGCTACTGCCTACAAGTACCCGACACGTGTGTCGGTGCCCTTTGAGGAGATGCCTGTCCTTCCTGTGTGTCGGTGAACCTCGTAAAAGTCTGGAATCAGTCACGCAGTGCCTCCTGTTAACCCCGCCCACATGTTCCAAGAAACTCCGGTCTCAGCATTCTGAAGGCCTCGTCTCTCCCATCTGGTGTCAGTCCTCTCATCCCCAGACCATCCTCTTGGGTCAACAAAACCCCCCCCCAAATTGAATAAACAGCCCCTCCCCTCGGCAGGTTGGACCCGCGAGGACACGTCCAGTCATTGAGTGGGAGAGACCTAGAGAAACGCTGAAAACAAAGTGGAACGCATTGTTCGCACAGTTCCTGAAAAAGCACATAGCATGGAAAAACTACTCCTGCTGTTAACACAATACCACAGTTCCGAGGAACAGACGGTTTCTATGGCGCGCAGTTACAGATGTGTCAATGCTAATATAAATCAGTGGACCATCCGAGACCAAGCAGACTAGCTTATATCATGGCATCATTCTTTGAAGCTTCTGGGAATTATTATTATTATTATTGTTTTATCTTTTAATTTTTTAAATATGCTTTTTCCTAGAAAATTTTGGTTAGCTGAAAACCCTTTCTGTGTGTGCACAGTGGATGTCCGTGTCTGATGTATAGCAGCAGCGCATTTTTAGACTTTATTTAAAGGGGTGTCGACGCAAAGTCCTATGTGCTTGGGGATCTTACAGTGTGCAGTGTGGCCTTTTTGGCCGTCGCAAAGCAAGCAAATTGACTTTTTTGTGGAGTTAATGACAAACTTTGATCGGATTCACTGTTGAGCAAGCATAGCCTCGGGTTAGGAGTCTTGGCCTGGCAAAAACTAAATGTAAAAACGGACAGAAATTGCATTTTACTCGACATTCCCAAAACATGTGAAGAAATGTACCGGGCATCTTATTCTTGCACAGATAGCAGTAATAAATCTGAAGCGATTTCATTTGGTATCTACAACAAATGGTTTCGCGGGCTCTATAAATTACCCTGAAACGAATCCCTAGATATTCTTGGCAGTCAGATTTAAAGTGTCCCGGTCCACACCAGTGATTCAAGCTCCCCGTTCCCAAACTGAACGGCTAACCCACGGCCAGTTTGGCCTAGTAAAACGTTAAACGTGTCGTGGACCAGACCCTGGCTCTGTAGAACAAGCTTAATCTGGGCTGATCTATGATTGAGGAGTTTCCATGGCGCCTCCATAGTTCCACGGGGCGCGCTGACATGCGAAACGATCAGGAAGCAGAGAACATCCCATCTAAGCCCTGAAATGGACGTAACCATTGTTATCCTAGATGACTTTGATACTAGGCTATATATGACTTGAGAGGACCACAAAGAATTTATAGATGGACGGGCAAATAAAAAAAATGTATAAAATGTTGCTCCATAATGCCCTTTTTCTGTTCATTCATAAGATTTAGAATACCACTAAATCTGTGTCTAAGGTTGAGACCAGAGGTCTAAACCAGAATAGGGGCAGTCCTGAAGTCTGTAGGCTTTGGCAAGGGCCTCAAGCAAAGGCTCATTTAATGAGCTATTTAAATTGCAAGTAAGATTATTAAGTGATAAGGACTAATGCCTCGACCTAAACCGCTTTACTTGTGCATTGCCTACTTGTAGTATTGCCTACTTGTAGTATTGCACTGAATCGTGGACACGTATCATGGTTGGACAAGGCAACAATAAATTTCACCTTTTCAAAGTGCCATTCTGTTTAAATGTCCACTTTCTGCTCACGGTTCTCTGGTTCTTTAGCCTTGACCGTTTCATGGTGCGTGTCAGGGACTCCCAGCCCTGAATTAAAGGCAGGCTGATAAATCGACTGAGGAAGATGCATTGCTAAATAATGGGAATGTCCTACCCTTGAACCCCGTATGATTGTCATGCTGTTGCTGATGCATTCAATGGCTTAGCAACGAGGCCTTCGGCTTGGAAAGACAGGTATGCGGCAGGTTAGCAACTGTGTCCAAATTCCTCATAACTGTTAAAAGTTGTCAGAACGGTACTGAGAATCGTTCAATGTTTCAACTTTAGGATCCTTCAGTACTGTGTTACAAGGAATGTGACGAACCGACCAATGAGAAGCGCTCTCGGTATTCTGCGATTTCTGATCCTGAAGGAGACGTCTCTAAGAGGCGGCAGACTTCTGCTGCGCCAATCAATCAAAGGGGTCAGTGCTCAGTACAGAAATACAAACAATGCCATGGAGAATTCCTCTGGAAACATTCCCTTACTGCTGGGGCCAGAACTACTGAGGAGTTCATGCAGGGAACAGCCCCATCTAGCACAGACTAGAGAACCTAGAGTCTCGGAAGATGACTTTTGCATCCACTGAATTTATCAGGGCGACCCCATCCCGGAATTCTATATTGGCTTGTTTGTCATATCACGAGGTGTGAGCACCTGCTTGTAAATGAAGTAGTGCGAGATCATATATAACTTCTTTAGGAAGTGTATTACTCTGCTGCAAGCTCCGAAGCACACATCTGGGACCGGCAAGCCTGGGTATCCTCAAGGGAGAATTAAAATCTGATTGGCTCGCTGCCACGCCCCCCGAATCACAGAGGGCCCTAATCTGTTTTTAATTTGCCTTACACGAGGCACCACTCGGGCAAACTGCCCCGGCATGGAGATAACGGAGGCGGACTGGTGTGGGGGCCTGTAAGCGAACCCGGGGCGCAGCGGAGAGTCAGCGGAGCAAGGTGCGAAGGGGCGTGTCTCGAACCGATTAGGCCAGGCCCGAGGTGCGGTGGTTATGGCTCTGAGCCTGCAACAGAGAGGCTACCGATTCGGACTTCATTGGCACCCCTGGGAGAGGGAACCAACCAGATTTACCTCTGTGTAAAACCAGCTATATGGGTCAGTTAACGCAAAGCTGCTTTCGGCGCAAGTGTTTCTGAGCCATTCAGATCTAGGCAAACTGAATGCAAGGCTCTGCAATTGTTCCAGGGGTTAAGGGTTAAGAGGAAAGGCAAAGTGCATAATTCGTTTATTGCTTTCTGGTTTAACGAACATTTAAATGACGTTCATTACGTTTGTGGTTCATTTCCTCTCTTCTCAGAGGCAGAATGACATCATGTGAACAGAGGGTGCAGACTGAACAGAAGGAAGTCACATATATATATATAAGTACAAACGGTATTGCTGTACAAATGTAATGAAAACTAACAGCCGGGGCAATTCTTAGGAAAAGGTAGATTTGCATCATAATGAGAAGACTACTGATCCCCGATCAGTCCATCTATTTTATCGCAGTTTAACACAATTACGGGAAAACGCTTCTGCCGCCGTCTGTTCCCTTCTGCCCATACATTCTAATAAAATCTCACCAGTCGTGGACTGCTAATCAGGGCCGTTGATCAAATTTATTTCTAGTGTACGCCGGGGAATTTGCCATCCGTTATCTACAACCGGTGAACAGCTGACAGGTTGAGGAGTTAGATTGTTCCGGGAACTCAAAACTGGAAGTCTGCTGTATTTGTAAAGGGCTCACCGAGCTTAAGTGGCTTTCCCGACCTTTCAGAGGTCAAGAGGAGGTGTGACCCCTAGCGGCAGTGAGAACATGGCCCCATCCGCAGAGGTAGCTCCTTATGAGAACCAATGGGATTCTGTCCATTTGTTGTTGAACGCCCACAAGCCCCGCCCTTTGGCAGCTGCGAGGCCCCGCCCACAGCAGGACCTCGTTGTGCGCCCGAGTGAGGTTGACTGCACGCAATTATCACTGAAAGGTCTGCGTCCGCCAAGCAAATTTAGTCGGATTATTAGTTTAGTGTTTAAAGCGGTTTATTCTGGGTATTGGTTTTGACGTTTCGTTTTATGATTACTCGTTTGTTTAAAATGCCAAATGATCTTGGCAAATCCACCCTTTCGCCTCTCTGTGTCTGGCCGCTCCTGAACCGGACACGCCCCGGCACGCTCTGCGGATGGCTCGCCTGATCAACACTTATTTATTTAGCGTGACCAATAGATGGTCGGGTTGGGTTTTAGGGTTTTAATGTGACAAAAACAAATAGAGAATGTTTCGACCTGAATGGTCTTTGTCATTAGAGAACCATTAGTACCCATAATTATGTAAAAATTTGCATAGAGATGATGCTTCATAGATTTCTTTATTGAGACCGTGTGGAATCGACTTTAACTTCAACACAATCAATAAAAATAAACTTGCAATTACAAGTTTATTGCAATTACCTTAAATACAGATATACAAGCCAAATATATAATAAAACTGTATTATATAACAGTCATAATCATGGTGTCAGTGTAGATACAGCAGAAATGTAAAACGTTGTTTTTCTAAAATATTAACGCATCTCCATGTTTTTATGAACATTTAGGCAAACGCGTATGTTCACCAGGCATTCTAGTTGAACGTGTTCGGTTCATCGCTCAGTCTTTATTGTTATATTTTCAGTATGGTCGTTTGTATGGATGCAGTACGGAGGTCTCTGTGGAGAGGGACTCGTGAGACTCAGATGTTTTTTGAACTTCATCATGTTTGGATATGAATTATTAATATATTTTAATCAGCTTTTTACCTTTCATTACAGTTTGGAACAAAAAGAATACATTAAGCAAACTGAATGCCTCTTATCTGCATATTTTAAAGACTGTCTGAGTGATGTCTGGAGAAGACGACATTGGGAAATAAACGATTTCCGATGATACTGGTGTCGGTGGTTTCCTCCAGTTACGGTTTTAGTTTCAGCCAATCTGCCTGCTTGTCTGTTCACCCTCCACAGCAAGCTTGTATCCTCTGTGTTTAGCAAATTTAGATAAGGAGTTAATTAGAGGGAAACAGTCCTCAGATAGCCTCTCCCTTGACAGATAGCTGTAAGAAAGTGGAGAAATTAATGACCCAGTGCCACTGAACTGATCTCACAGCAGAGCTTGTCTGCCTGGGAATATAAATCTCCACACAAAGGAGCTGACAGGTCTTTGCAATGCAAAACAAAAAAGTGCGTAATAAGAGTTTTATTTTGTTTTGCTGTGCATTGTACGGGACTTTCAAAAAAAGCTATGAAGGCAGAAAGGGAATTTCTCCTTCCCAGACTGGACCAGCCAGTGCCCTCCCAGCGTGTAGGACACAGTAGCACTTTCAGACGTCGAATTCAGAACGATGGCATAGCCTCAGCAAAGTAACTGTCGTAACTGCTGTTCTGCCCTGCCCACATGCTGGCGTTAATAATTAACTATAATATATTATTCAAATGACTTCGAATTACCCCTCTCTGCACGGTGTACTCCTGACGTGTGAATACGTTCCTAATAAATGAGTGAAATGAAAATAAAATAAAAGCTAAAAACGGCTCACTCCGGGATGCTGGCCCCAAAGCAGCAGAACTGGAACGTGACCGCGATGTCCTTGTACGCCGACGCCTCGTCAGGGGAAATGCCTCTGCCCTGGTGTAACAGCGAGTGCTTATCCGCCCTGCCCGTCCCGGAGAGAAAACGGCGGTGTCAGTGAGCCCGGCATTATCTCGGGGCTTTGACACCAGGGCAGGGCGGGGCGCCTGGCCTCCATTGCTGTCCCTCGGACAGAGTCACACGCTCGCGCTAGAACGGAGTCTTGCCGCAGGCATTCTGGAGCGATGTCCCAGACACCTGCCAGCGCAGACGGGCTCCGGTCGCCAAGCCCGGAATGTCACGGTGAACGGCGGGAGCGAGGGCCAGACAGCGTGTCGCCTCAGTAAAACATGCTTAAAGGTGCCCGTCGGTCAGATTTGATCCGGTTGGGTGGGATTGTCTTCTCCACTGTGGGTGGGTCAGTGCCATCTGGGTCCGGCGTGGTCCAGCCCTCGTGCAGGGAGGGGGCCAGGCCAAGCGCACAGCCGGTCTCAGGGATGAAGCAAAAACCTGCATCCTAACCAGAGAACAACCCCCGAGCAGTCCCTGCCTCTGATGTGGCGACAGTGACATGCGAGGGGGATTATGGCCCGTTTGGGTGCCCCGAATAGGGCGCCTCCCTATCAACTCAACTGCCAGTGGGCAAATGTGTTCCTTCTGCATTTGGGGTTGCCGGGGGACGCTGTGGCCCCTGGCAAGGCACCACAGAGGCCCCTGGAGGGCGAGCAGGACAAGCTCCAGCCTGAGCAAGGCGTGCACAGCCACTGAAATTGTGGCAGAGAGTTTTCCAGCCGGTCGGTTGCCAAACCGGATTGGTTTAGAGGCAATGCACGGCGTATCGTCCTTTTCTGGCCGGCAGGAACGCGATGAAAGCAAAACATGCAGAGTTCACAAAGCGCTTTAAAGAGGTAGCCCCAACTATGCTTTCATGGGAGGGTTTTAATGGGGGAACGGAGAGCTTGTTTGACAGGCTGGTCGCAATAACTAAATGTGCATTTCTTCAAATCAAATCAGATTCTTTTATTGTTACTCATTCATCATGCAACCGCGAGTTGCACTGCAGAAAAATGTTGTGAACCGCAGTTCAGACAGAGAAACCCCTCGATCTGCTTGGCAACAGCCCCTCCCCGGTTTGCTATCAGCTGAACATCACAGCTCCCAGTTTGCTTGAAGCTATGTTTTTTATTATTTAGTGGTTAATGTCAAATTTGAAATACAGTCTGCAGTTGCATTGCCTCTCGGTGGACATGTTCGTACCTGGATTTTTCACTTGTGTTGAGTTTTAATTGCCAACACCCCGGGGGCGGGGGGGGGGGGGCTGGTTAGAGCCTTGAGCTCTCCGTGATATCACACCTGCCAGGCTTTGTGTATTACCATCTCTAATTAAATAACCGCATCACACAGTGCGCCTCTCCCAGTGCACTGCGGAGTCTAATCACACCCCTGTTTTTTTTCCTCCTTCTGGTCGTTAGACATACAGACAGTGTAGGGAAACGTTCGGCTAAAACTCCTGCCCGTTTCTATGGAAAATAGCGGGGAGTGGTATCGTACAGAGCTGCGATGGGTATGTGTGTAATTCCACCATGAGTCAAGAGCCCGGCACCGGTGACCCTCTGAAGATATTAAAGAGCTTAAATCCAGAGTGGCCTACATTGCTAGATATTTACAGGAGGTTAGGATTAGGGTTAGTGACCTTGCTCAAAGTCAATACAGCCAGTCACATGTCCAGAACGGGTCGTATTCTGGAGATGCAACTGTAGCAAGTGAGAAAAATATTACATTCAGGTTTAATTTGCATGTTACCAGGGACTGGACCAATTGAGAAGCAGCTTGATAACCTTACATTTCTTTTCTGAAAAACTTGTTTTTCATTTAACTGAAGGAAAGGCTGTGAATTTTCTGTCAGTACCACAGCTCATAGCAAAGTGTCCATTAATACTAAACACTTCAATGGCCCCGGTTTATCAAGTCTAAAAGTAATGGCTGATGCCCCGGGTACACAGACCTGAGGAACTTAATAGACATTGTCAGGGTGTTCCCGTGTTCACTAGCGCGTGCACCATAACCTGCAGGACGTTTACACGCTCCTCTACTCCTCACACAGCCGCGCGATCAAAACCAACCAGGACCTGCTCCCGGAAACTCCCTGGACCAACATCTTCTACGATGACTTCTGGGGGACCCTCCTCACCCACAGCGGCAGCCACAAGTCCTACCGGCCCCTCTGTACCCTCTCCTTCCGC
>JAOVYW010004184.1:0-13368 GCA_025775045.1 Hiodon tergisus | reverse complement strand
CTGCTCTGCTCTGCTCTGCTCTGCTCTGCTCTGCTCTGCTCTGCTCTGCTCTGCTCTGCTCTGCTCTGCTCTGCTCTCGCCCAAAAGACCCCCTCCTCCTCATCCTCTGGCCACCCTCACCTTTGCCTAACCCCTGCCATTTGGTTTTGCCATAGGTGCGTTAGTTCTCTGCTTTTTTTGTGGCTTAATATATGCCTCTGCTGGTTTGCCTCATCTGTGCCATGCACAGATAGAAGAATAGCCCTCTAATGCAGATGGAGTCTGGTTAGCACTTGCCAGATTGAAGCATTAAATAAACGATAATGGGTCACAAGTGGTATCCATTAATAAATTATGACATAGTTAAAAGCACCCAGGTTGTCTGCATTGGCTTGCAGTGTGGGGGAAAGTGGGAGCAATGAAACCAGCTGTAAGCATTGCGTACTGAGGGCTGTGAGCTCAGTGTTCGAGTGTGCGTTGACAATGGCAACAATCAAAGACCTATATAAAGAGAGCCAGCAGTGCTGACTGAATGGGAGCTAGGAGAATGAAAAACCCTGGGGTGCATTTGGTGGCTGAGATTGAAAAACCGTTAATCATTCAGATTCAGTTGTTTGAGAAGGTACTTTATTTGGTTATTTCCATGCGATTCCTTGTGCTGGTTTCTGTTGGTGAAATACGTATAACTTGCCGGATAAAAGGTGTAAACACTTTCCTGGTGTCCCTGTCGCTTCAAGAGTGGGCATGCCCCGGTGGGCCACATTACCACTTACGCTATTAGGTCAATAATTAAGAAGTTCAAAACCACTAGTACAGTAGTAAACCTTCCCAGTAGAGGTGCATCTTGCCACCACACACAGTGAAGCAGATGGGTTCCATGGACCTCAGGTGGAAAGAATTGATGCATTTCTATACCATCACCTCCATACTAATAGGCTGTTTGGATGGGCTGGCAAAAAAAGTATCTATTGAGGGCAATCAACAAGAAAAAGAGTCTGGAGTTTAACCTTTTGGTTCATGAGCAACTCCAATGTTGGCATGGTATTGTTCTTGGGATCATTGTCCTGCAGAAAGGTGAATTTCTTCCTCAGCTTCAGGTTTATAGTAGACTATAGTTTCTCTGGCTTTAAATCAACTTGTATGCATGTGCATGTATACAGTGCCTTTAAAAAGTATTCACCCCCTTGGATGTTTTTATATTTTATTTTATTTTTTATATTTTATCACATTGTGAACTTCACTTGACTTTTTTGACACTGATCAAGACTTTCATATCAAAGTCAAAATACATTTCTACCGATTTGTCTAAATTTATAACATATATTAAACACAAAAGAATTGGTTGCATAAGTATTCACCCCCTTTAATGCAACTCACCTAAATCATCACTGTGCAACAAACTAGTTTTAGAATGAGCTCAGTTAATTAAATGGAGATTAAAGTGATTATAAATACACCTATCTCTGGAAGGTTCACTTACTGGTGAGTCAGTATCTTGGGAAATAAACCCAAAGTTAAAAAAGTAATGATCTCCACGTAACCTGACGGAGCTTGAGGAGTTTTGCAAGAATAAGGAAAAATTGCAGTGTCCAGATATTCACTTGAAGAGGGGGAATACTTATGCAACCAATTATTTTGTGTTTAATAAAATAATGTATTTTTCTGTTGATCAGTGTCAAATGAAGTTCACTATGATTCAAGATTCAATTTTATTTTAAAACAAATCAAATAAAAAACATCCAAGGGGGGTGAATACTTTTTTGTGTACAGCCTGAGAAATTTTTTTCGCAGGCTGTACCCGTCTCTTTCTGGTCACGAGCTGTGTCCCAATGCCAATGCCACAGACATGGAGGCTTTGCTCTTCCAGGATGGAGTGGGCAGCTTTCTTGTCTTCCAGAATGACACCTGCAGTGAAAGCCTTGCTGCCACACACACTCCTCTCCCCTCCTGGAGGTGTTTATGGGTTCTTATTATGGCAAATGATGGGGGGGGAAAAGAATTTTTTTCAAAACAGGTTTTATCTCAATTTAGAATTTTTACAATAAGTGTGGGGTCCTGCTGACAAGCAATCAGAAAGTCTGTATGGGCCCCATAAATGTTAGGCTTTTGAGCCAAAATTCACATAGAAAACACAAATATGCAGTCTGCTTCCACAACAATCAACTTTTCCACAGTAGAAAATTGTAAAACCATCTCATTAGACGATAATGTGGGCATTTGGTTTAGCCTGGAGCTCAGAAAAAAACAGATGTCTGTAGTACCCATAGTTCCCTTTGGTGAGCCGATAACTATTATTCCACGCTAATGGCCATTTTACTCTGAACACAGACTGCATCACTACAGCGCAAAAACAAAGCATAGCGGGCCGTGCAACAGAATTTGTCGTAATATTTAAATAAGCTGGGATGGGGGTGAAATAGTAGAGTCCCCTGTAGTCAACGTCCAGTGATCCTTGCTACTTTTGTCCATGCTACCAGCAGTCAACTCCAGGGAATCACCACAGAATCAGAGTTTAGGCACAACATAGGCACAATATGCCATTACTGTCATATCTGCCAACAGATTCAATGCAAATCTATTTATAAAGAAATCCCAGACCTGGTAATCTGGTGGTTAAGAACCTGTACTGTTTACTGACAGAACAAATCAACTGAATGAAATCAATTAAAGTTCACCAAAGTTAAACATCCCTGGTTAATGCCATTCTGCAGCCCATACATTAGGCTGGGAAGATGGTTTGAGGATGCCAAATGGCGTTTTTACCCGCCATCCTGCTCAAAAGGAGTCTCCCCCTCAATCTTCCATCACCACTCCAGCACTGTGGTGGAATCCGTCTTAGTGATGGATTTTCTCTGTGAGGGGCCCAGCAGGGGGGGTAAACCTCCCACCCCCACATGTTTCCCTCTGCCAAAGTACGTGGATGACAATAAGACAAAAGGATAACAGATATTTTTCTCCACACGTCCTCATTTTGTGACTGGCAGTTGCATGTTGTGCTACCAGCTCTGCCTTTTCAAAGCAGGATTCTTAGTTGTTCATGGTATAGTGGCAGCAGAAATGAGGGCAGCATGTGCTCCTCACCTGGTTATATATAGAGCAGGATGGCAGAAATAGCCCCCTTTTCTACTTCTCTTCCCAGCACAGCCTATTGTCTCTGATCTGTCAGTTCTTTTTAATGGCCCCCTGTGGCACTGAGTTTGTACTTCATTAAGGTTTATCTTTGTCTGGGATCTTTTAATTTGATTTCATTTGATTTCATTTCACGTAATTGTGCTGGGTATAATCTCTTTCCAGGGTCCAATATCAACCTAGTTTGATTTTAATTTAATTTTGCCAATGTGTGATGCAATGTGTTTTGTTTTGAAGGCCGATTTGTTTTAATTCGAAGTTTGTTAAATAGCACTATTTCCAAGTTGGCACCAGGGTGTCTCTCTTGGGGCACAGCTGGTTGATCTGAAGTGGCTGTGCTGGCTCAGTGTGGCTCAGACTGGTTCAGGTGGACCCAGAATTTTGCTACTATTTCTCCATGGCTGAGATGTATTGAGAAAACTAGTGGGAACCTCCAGTTTGGTTTTTGTCCCATGTTTTTGCCACAAGGCAAGATTGTCTGAAGCACACTTGTCATGAATGTCATCCGATGCCTGAGACAGGGGACCTCGAATTCAACAGGTGACGGCACACATGAAGTGTTTAAAACTTCCACCAAAATGGCATGTGGTCCTGCACTCCAGTATCTATTAAACAAAGAAAAAAAAACTGGATGACTCAAAATTACTCACCTGAAGAATTTTTAAGAAGGGAGTGTGCTATCTAAAGATCCACTGGTGGATCGACAAACTACTTATATACCAAAAAAAGTATAAAATATAACAACTGAAGTTCTATCCAAGCAACCAACTATAAATTCCCAGGTCTGGCAGTATCTCATTAGCAGTGGCAGGTTCTCTTGCAGAACCTCTTTTGTTGGGGCTGTCATCTGCATAAAGAAGAAATGTAATTTATTTACTGCGTAAAATGAGTTCAAGGGCTGCAGATTGCCCCAACTCTCTGGACAATTCATTGATGTATGATAAAAGTGTTGGACCAGCCTCACTTCTGGGTGAAGAAGTTTTTTCTTTTGTTTCCCAGTGGCTTGACACAATAGCCACATGATGAGCAGGTACTGGCTTAAGGATAACAAGACAACATTGTACCAAGATCGTTCCGTGCACCACCTGTCGTGACTGTCTGGGACTTTAAGTTGTAGGGAAATTCAACTAAATGGAGCAATTCTGGAAGGTGGTGAATATTTTTTTCAATGCAGTGTATATTTCTTATATTATTAAAAATACCATGATATGTATATGTGTGTAATTTTATATAGTGAGTCCTGAGGGCATTTGTTTCAATTGTTTAAGTGCGTCTGATTTAGGTCTGAGTCATAAATCAAAGCTGGTGTTATGCCCGCCTTTCCGTCGCGTGGTGTGAACGTGTTTTTTACTGTTGTTTCTGTCGTTTTCTCCTCCGTGTGACTGCAGTGATAAACTGCAGGAAATCCCAGCCCTGCAACGACTGTGTTGTAAATGCCGGTAATTAGTATTTAGCCAACAGATAATGAGCACTCGTCGCTGCTTAATCAGCAGATGTGCAAAAGCTGCCCTTCCCACATTAGACCGCGAATCATTGTGCTTAAACATATAAAAAAATAACAGAGACCAATGGATGCTAAAGTATATTACAAGCTCCATCTAGTGGTGTTTTTTGTTACTGTTTTTTGTTTGTTTGTTGTTTTGTTTTGTTTGGTTATAATAGAAATTACTTATTTAAAAGGCGTTATAAGTCATTGTGAAGTTTGTATATCAGGGATTTTTTTTATCCGGTTGCAGATGGCTCCTTAACCCAGGTAAGATAATCCCCAGTCCTCGGGGCCGCGGGGTAGTCTGGTTTTCGTTTTAATAGGCCACTTAATTGAATGAATTGGTGATTATTTGGATTAGAATTATCTCACTTTGTATTTCCAGATGTAAAACAGCTGCCAACTGTGAGGTAGTTCGAAAAACAGGAAATACCACACCCCACGACTGATGATAAAACAATGATAAAACAATTTGCATAAATTAAATTGGTAAGTTTGCGCACTTAAATTCCTATCAACCACCATTCTATATTGTAACGGGGCGCTTCCCCCTGCCAATGGGCTAAAGCCATCCCCGCGGGGGCTGCTGGGAAGCCTGGCTCCCGGGACTTTAATTGTGTAAATAGTGTGTTCTATGTGCCGGTTGTATTTATTGTTAATGGCAAATGTGTTGTACCGTTGTAAAATAAGTACGTGTTGGCTAAGGTTCTGTTCGCTAGAGCGAGTGAGTGCTTACTGTGTGTTTCTGTGTGCCTGTCAGTTCTTTGCACTGCAAGTTCTGCCTTTGTCAAGGTGGTCGTAAGCGCATGTGCGAAATAAAGAGCATTGATTCCTGTTAAACAGTGTCGGTTTCGTGTTTGAAACCGTGCAGAGAAGTTGCACTTCACAATATTATCTACTGTCTCTCTCATAAAGGGATCGAAAAGTTTGCTGCGTTCCAACCAGTGCAGATAGCACCACCGATAGGCAGAGGAAACAGGAAGAAAATTTAAAACCAAACCAGACCTAACACACAACACCCATTAGAGGGCGTCACTGCTCTCACTCAGGTCTTACTGATCTCATCTGTGATAACGTTAAAACACCATGAGGGCCCTATGCCCACAGACAGACATAGCCCAACCCATTCACATGGAATGCTGCAATGATAAGGAAATGTATAAACTGGTGTAAAATGATATAATCATTGGAAATTCATACAACTGAAGCAATTCAGGTTGGCAAAGTGAGGTTTTCGCATTACCAATCAGACATCATTAACGCAACAGAACTTCTTCGCAATTGGCATAAATGAATTCGCATTTTGTTGAAATGTTTTTATTTTGTTTGCAATCAGCCACTATTCACTATTATGTCACTGATTTTTAAATAAGTTCAAAACTTTTTTTTAAAGGTCTCAAGACCGATACACTGATAAATAGGGCCACTGTCCCAGTACTATTCCTTTAAAACTGTACCTGAGGGACAAAGATACAAGGGTGATGAACCCGTGTTTTTTTTTTCAGTCCCTTTTGGTGGTGGAAATTCGACAGCAGGTGGAACATATAACCAGTTCCGAACATATAACCATGCTCTATTTGTGCAATCTATTTGTGAATTACACAATCAATGGTCATTATTCACTTTCAAAACCCACGAAGTTCAGCAGCTACAAGTCGTAGTACTGCAACAACAGGACTCAAAGAACACGCGTTCAAAGTTTGATGCTACAGTTGCGCCTGAACGACACTTGGTGTCACAGACGAGCTGCATATTTCCGTTAATCAGCGCAGTGAAATGCATTCTTAAAATCACATAATGAGGGAGACTACAGACATTTCTTGACCAGACATTCATACATGCATTATACGTTCTGTCCTTTCACTTGAAAGCAAACAGGAGGGCTGGAGTAGATTTTGAGTTTTTTTATTTAGCTCTTCGGGTTTTTAAAATATATATTCGTGATAACGCAAAATAAATATTAGTTTCACCAGTGGACCATAAAAGTATGTCGGAGTTTCTGGTGAGTCTACTCGGGGAGCGACTCGTTAACTGCGAGAAAGCTGAGGTGGACGTGCAGTCGCTGGGCGAAAAGCTGTCTCTTATCGGGCTCTACTTCGGCTGTAGCCTGAACGGCCCCTGTAAGCAGTTCAATGCCAGCTTGTCTGCGTTTTACAGCAAGTTCAAACAATCGTCAGAGCACAAAGACGAGCTGGAAATAGTCTTCGTTTCATCCGACGTGGACCAGAAGCACTGGCAAAACTTCTTACAGGAGATGCAATGGCCGGCGTTGCCCTTTAAGGACAAGCCGAAAAAGGTAAGCGGGGATATTTTACTGGCGATCAGTTGAATAACGTTATCGACTTTTTGTGATTTGTTTTGTTATTTCCAACGTTGGTATAACAACTCGGCTTAAAGTAAATAGTGGTCCATCGTGTTCTTAATGAATACACACGTCAACGTTTTTAATTAATACCTTATCTGGCTATATGATATCGATGTGAATAGTCGAAGTGTTCTTTGATAACTGGAACGTTAAGCTCGCTGTCGTTTTAAAATGGTTTCCTCGTTCACCACTTTCAGACATCGAAGAGTAACTCTCACGGAGACAATCAGATTTATTGAACGACAGAAATTAAGTTTCAAAATAACACACCAGGTGCAGTTATGATCGATCGCACCTTATACCCGAGGAGATCTGATCAAACTCTCCATAGCTTATTTAAGTTAGATACGCAATACGTGCATTTGAAATCACTTTTTCCTCAATTGTCTACCTAATTTCTAATCGCCAGTTGTGCGGCGTAGGAGAAACTCGAGGAGAATGAGGTGTAATCATAATACGAATTATTTATTAATCTCTTAATTTTAGAAGTCATTATGAGTGCACAACTGTTCAGTTGCCAGTGAAATACTCAACCATAAGCACTAAAATCTATACGGTTGACATCCATGTCCAATTTGTTTGTTTATTTATTTATTCATTCATTTAATTTTAATGTCAAAGCAGTCTTTCTTGAAGTGTGATGTTGGAACAGGTGAGTTCTGGATGAATTCGGCAGGATCGACTCACTGAAGCGATGTTGTCCTTGAAGGACAGACCGCAGTCTAGGGTTAAGACTAGGCTCTTAGCAGTGCGGCTGGATGAGACAGCAATGCCAACGACCGAGATCCAGAAGTCTTTGGCAGGTGTGTGCTTGACAGGGAGGTACATCAGTTCCATCTTGGCCATGTTGAGCCTGTGGCGAGGCATTGTAGGACGGAGACAGACTGCAGCCAATTGGAACACACAGTGGGATTCAGTGTCGGTTTTTTGAGCAGTGGTGTGACGCTGGCTTTTAAAATGAGGATGGGAAGCCGCCGATGGAAAGGGAGGAGTTCAGTGTGGCTGTTAGGTGCGGGACAATGTCGGGTTCAGTACTTTGAAATGGCGATGACGGGAGTGGGTCAGAGGGGTTGTGAGCTGCGAAGGGTTTTTGAGAGTCAGGACTTTAAGAGGTGGGGTTGCATGTATGCAAATGAGGTCCAGTGAAATACTGCTGGTTGTGTGGATGTTAACGTGATGTGCCAGACCAAAATAAACAGGCATCCCAGAGCAAGAAATATCAACTCCTCACTAAGCCAACATGCCTTCAGCGTGTTACAACTGGCATGTGAAGGCAGAGAGTGGGAATATGGGAGAAAGCTGAGACGGGAGGACCATGTGAGGTGATGTCCTGCCCAATCAACAAAACAGATTTTTTCCCCCCAGTTTTTTTTAAATGCAGAGTTGGAGTGATTTGAAAACCAGCATATCTTACGGCCCATGAAGTCACGGAGTTACCCTGTTTGCCAGCTGCAAAGGCATTTTAAATGTCTCCTTAAACTGTTTGTTTCTCGGGTCAAGGTTTTTTTCATTAAGAATAACCTTGTCCTTTGTCCGCCTGAGCACTTCCTGCTTATTGAGCTGGACAGGGTGGGTCTTGTTTGACTGCTCTTTAGTTCACATGCATTTGAATTGACTGTTTTTCTCTTTACCGTCTCTCTGGTTACTAGTATAAGCGCAGTTATAATAATAATGACATGTGGTGGCCTAGATGAGTTCTTCTGTTTAAGCGTTTATTCAGGCTTTTTGTGCACACACCCTTCCCCCCTTTCAGTTTATTTTATGGGTGATCCACTAAGAACTGGAGCGTGATCCAATCCAAGTGTGTGTGTGTGTGTGTGTGTGTGTGTGTGTGTGTGTGTGTGGTTGAGTGTAGTGTAGTGTAAGTGTCTGCCTGAGAGAGAGGCAGTGTTTGCGTGGAGGGGGAGGGGGTAGCTTATGACCATGTGTATGTAATGGCACAAAAATGGCATCTTTCCAGAAGGAAGCATTTAACCTCTCTTTTTGTACTCTTAGTGTGTAGTATTTAGTTCACAGTAGGTGATCATTTGTGTATGTGTGGGTCTATGTGTCTAGCTAGCTAGTTTGGAGACAGTATTGTCACACTCTTGGAAAGATGCATGTAGGCATTTAAAACAGGCCGTTCTAGACCTGAAAGCGTGCCAGCCGAGTTTCACGCCCAGATACTGGATGTGCACCAACACTGTGTTCAGCATGCCTGGCCTTGTCCCGGGGAGCAATACCTGGCTGTCAGTGGCACTCTCTGAGGCTGAAAGGAATAATATAGTGACCCCCACTACATACAGACAAACAGCCGCTGGAGGGGTGAATATTCAGATTCGCTGTGCTGTGATTGGCTTGCTGTAAACTTGGGTTGTGGAACCCAAGAGAATTAAGTTGACAGTGTTAACCCACCAGCCCTGCAGTGACACTCAAGCCAGAGAGTGCTGACAGTTCAAAGTCCAGTAAGTCAGCGGAGCTCTCTGTCAGATCGCCTCTCACGTCTGCTTAGTGCAAACACCTTTCACTGACTGCAAAAATACAAATATCATATCCACGTGGTCTGTTATATATTTTTTTTAATCATTTCAATTTGGAATCACCAGTTGTCCTGATACATCTCAGCTCATTACCATGATTCCCACCACCACATGAGGAGGATGAGGAAGAATGACTAGGCTCATCTAATTCAAGTCGCTTTTGGCCACCTGTCTACACAGACTGGACAAGAGGTACAGTGCCGATTTGGTGGAGAGGCATGTCACTCTCAATGGTGCTGCCAGTCTGTAGAATCCTGGAAAACCGATAGGAAATGACTCGAGAGAAGAACTTTTGATATGGAAATAATTGTTTGGCAGGAGATTAGATAAAGTCAGGTCCATAAATATTTGGATATTGACAAAGTTATTATTATTTTATCTGTCTACCACAGCATATTGGAGCTTTATTTTCAAAGGTATTTACGTCCAAATCCAGTGTACATTGTAGGAATTACAGTACTTTATGTGCCCGCGTTTTAAAGGGCCAAAAGTAATTGTAATTGGCTGCTCAGCTGTCTCAGCTATTCCATGGCCAGGTGTGTGTTGTTCCCTCATTAGTTCAATTACAAGTAATCAGTTAAAAGGTTCAAGTGCCGCATTTGCATTTGGAATCTGTTGCTGTTAGGAGTCAATATATGTCCAAAGAGCTGTCACTGCCAGGGACGCAAGCCATCTTTAGACTGAGAAATCAAAACGGAATAACTCATCAGAAGAATGTCTTTTTCAATGTCCAGATACTTATGGACCTGGCTGTATAAAGATTCAGTTTGTCTTTCTGTGAAATCGATAGCAGCCAGGAGAGTGGATGAGGTGTGGGGTGGAATATAAAACAACCATTTTTTTCCCTTTTTCGGCTTGTGACTGCACTAAATTCAGAAAGATATAAGGCAGCCTGGATACTAAGTATATAGTACGCGTAGTGAGTGTAGCTTGCTGTGGTCCGTATGACAAAACGGCAAAAATCAGAGTAGAGAGTGGGCTGCTTTTGGTGCACTGATGGCTGTCCCCCCCCAGTCATCCACAAAGTGCTGAAGCTGTTCCTCATGGTTTATTAAATAACTTTGTTATTCACTTTATATTATGTGTTTATTATCATGCAACTGCCTCTGGGATCAGGCTTTTGTGACAATTGAATTTGGGGGGGAAAAGCAGCATAACTTGCAAAACTTGATTGACTGAATAAACCCCACAATCAACTGGTCCTAGTCACTACACAGTACTCCCCTTAGCTCAGGCTGATTTGAACAAATCAGGGAATGTGCCGGAAACCCGGTAAGGTTCTGGCTCCGTGTGGGGGAACGCCGCGGAATACGTCGAGTCCATGGGCCCTTGGGGCAGCGGGTTGCCATGTTAGCCATCTGTCAGGTCAGCTGAAACAGCAGGTTGCCATGTTGGCCGTCTGTCTGGTCAGCCGACACAGCAGGTTGCTGGGTATGAGATGCTAGTCCATCATTTTTCATTAAGCTAACATTGTAATTAGCATTCGGTAGCCGCTGATCTCGGGAGCAAATTTTGTAAAAGTAAAAAGTATGAAAACGATGTGATACATCTGTGCAGCCTCCTCAAGCAGCTGCATTAAAATATGTATGATAGTGAATGGACTTTTGTTTTCTTGAAGACATTTAAACCTAACAAATGTATAAATAGAAAAATGTGGATAAAGCAGGCAAATGTCAAGTGGGAAGCCACCTTGTTCAAATGCCAGACAGCTTGTCAGGGACTTGGTCTGATTAGTTTTATCACCTCTTGAGCACAGTACTGTATGATGAATAGCCTCCTGCTGACCGAAAGGCCATCTCAAGTCTTTAAACAGGATGAGACAAATATCAAGGGGAAGACTAACCTTAGGGAAACGGAAATGGTTTGTTTGCTCAGAGATACTCGCCAAAAGACATAATGTTGAGGAACATTCAATTGTCGTCCTTCATGGTGGAGTAATGCCTTTTATGATTATTAAACTTCTTTGTAAAGCGACTTTGTAAACAGTTCTTCAATACCATGAACATCATTTTAAAGAGCCGATCTGAGTAGCATCAATGGCTTACTTAAATGAGTCACCTCAGACCACAAAAAGCCTACTCTAGCACTGAGAAAGTTGTGAATCTCACAATGTCAGCAAAATTTCTACAAAAAGCCCGATAGATCCTCCGCATAGCTGAGGTGTACGGGTTAGATATTGTGTGTCTTACGTAAAGGTGCCTGCATCCATGCACTGCGCAGACAATACTCACGCAAGTTTTGAGGATTCCTTTTCAGCTCTCATCTGACTCTGACTGAGCTGGTTTTACGCACGGATGTGTTGATAGCATGTGCTTCATGATCCGTGCGGCTTTGGAATGCTGCCCTGAGTAAATCCATCTCTGGCAAGGCCAGCGTGCCGGAAAACAAAGAGGACCTCGATTCCTTTTGCAAAGCATTCTGAAGTCCTGTTGTTGCTGCCCTGTGGCAGAGCAACATGAAACCATTAGTATTGCTTTGTTATGGCTCGTTAAAACCATAGAAATCTGAAGGGCAAATCACAAAAGCCCCCATGCGCACTAAAATAATTTCCCCCCCATTGATTGGTAATATCATAATTTGGTACGTTTGAGTTGAGTTTAAGTTCAAGGGGTGAGTAATGCTGCTTCCATCTCTGCAAGTCGCTCCCGTTCCTCATGGTTAATGTATCTGGGTCTGTGTCAGTGTGAGAGAGCAAGTCTGCTTGAGGTATGGGAATCTGTCTCTGACCTCCTCCATCTGAGCCCTGGATCACTGCGAGGCGAAGAGGTGTCGTTGCCATGAGAACGCCTCTTGTTATGATTGGACGTTCACGTAGATTGGTGTTGGGGGGGGAAAAAAAAGAAGGAACACAACAGTTTATGTCCCTGGCAGATATGAGTGCAGATCCAGTTTCCTCAGACAACAAAGGAAGCCTCAAATCATCTCTCTGCAGAGACAGCAGTTTTCTTGGAAGGGTGTAAAACTTAGAAAATCTATTTTCTATTTTAGCAATTGGGCGGGTGGAAAGAGGAATAACATTGTCTAGGTTGCTTTCTTTTGTTTTGAATATGGCTAAGAACATTCTCTTTGGCGTGTGTGACACTATATGTTTGTTTGTTTTTCTTGGGGTGAAATAATTGTCCTGCAGCCTATTGATGGGTGTGATGGGTGGTATAGCCCACCACCCTTGCAGCCTGCCATTCACATTCACACTGAAGGATTGACAGCTGGGCTGAGTGTGGGTCAGGGGCTTGCCTACAACCCTAGGGTCGGGACTGTCTGCCTGCTGCATTGATGCAGTAAGTTGCTGAAGCCTCTATGCTCTGCTATTGTGCCACTTTACAGAGCACCTCTTAACTATAGTGTAACTGTCTATTATACAGAAAGAAAGGCGTTATTGGTGTTATTGTATTTCTTTTACAGGGGTAAGGCCTTACACATGTTATTAAGCTGACATTTGGCGTGCCTGGTGCAAGTGCATGGTTTTTCCTTCTCCTTTCGCTGGAGTGAGCCTTCCATGCAGTGAGCCTTTTTGCTGCAGTGAGCTTTTTTGCGCACACCTCCATGCAGTGCTGCCTTTTGACGTCAGAGGAGTAGGAGCTAGGAGTGGTAGTGGTGAAAGTGTGGGCGACTCTGTGCAGGGAGGCTGAAGTCAGGCTAAAGAGTAGTGATGAGGGTGTAGGTGGTGGGGGGAGTTGCCACCAGTGTTCACTGTCACTCTGTCGTGGTCAGGTCTCGGACTCCAGTCCTCCCATGACCACAGATGGAACAGTGGATACAATGCCTCTCTCTAACTTGCACTTAGTCACATTCTCTCTCTCTCTCTCTCTCTCTCACACACACACACACACACACATTCTCATCAGACACTTATAACTACACTCAGCCACACACACACATTCTCATCAGAC
>JAOVYW010004182.1:0-13370 GCA_025775045.1 Hiodon tergisus | reverse complement strand
TGTATCCAGCTTCTTGTTTCCACTGTCAAGATCAGAAAAGTCTCCTAATGCACACCATAATAAAAATATGACATAAAACAGACTCCAGTCTCCTCTGTGTTCACCAAGAATAATTGATTGAACAAGGTCCAAAACCCGCGGTGCCCTCAGTCTTATATTAGACTTTGCAGTCAATGATAATCATACCTACAATTATCCACACAATTACCAATCCTTGATGAAGACACTTAAGTTTTTAAATAATTATACTTCTGTGAGAAATTCATCCAATTTAAACTGTTGGGTTTGAGAGTCCATACAGATTGTTAGATTAACAAAGTACATTTTATTTTTTTATAAAATCCATGTAGCGTTACCAGTGTACCATATTGCATAACATTTTGGATAAAATTTCCGAATTGGACATAAACCCAGTTTCACACGTAAAGCCTGCCAGAATGGGAGCTTAATGTTCATAAATGCATAGGTTTAAATGTATTTAAATGGATACTACAAAAGAGACTGTGACAGGACAATTTTCCCTACAACAGTGAGCGTGATATTTCAGACAAACCATCACATCCCAAGAGTGACGTAATTATTATTATCTATTTAGCACGCTACATATACTCCAATTTCTTTTCAAGACTTTAATTATTTTCTAAGCTAATTAATATCCTCAAATAAGAGGTTCATTCTTTGAGTGTTCGTTGATCAAAACATTCCAATAATTCAAAGGAAAGCTTTTACTGTAATTTCTCCCGATACTTGGTTTTGCGCATATCAATTTCCAGCCCATTTAAGGAGCACTGTATGACGGAGCAGTGAAATGACTAACGCTTCAAGCCACTGAAAATGTCTGTGTGTCCCTCAGGAATGGTTATACAGCTGCCACTGTTTTTCCTCACTCCTGATTCAGTTCTGGTATTAATATATGAACTGGGTCACAGCTGCTAAAAAGAACACTAAGCAGATTTTTTTTCTTTTTCTGGTCTGAACAGGGGCTTCCTTATGGCTGAGAAGAATATAAAAATAACATGCTAATTAAACCTCTTTTATCGTCACATTATCGAGACGAGTGGAGGAAGTGTCGTCATAAATCATGAATCTACTTAATGGGAACTGAGGTGGTGTTTACTCTTTCTATGTAGATTCAAGCCGGTCTCTCACACACTTAACTGAGCCACAAGGAGCAGGGCTGTGTGGTGCAACAACAAAAAAACTGACTATGCCCCTCATTTATCACACCTGACGGTATTCTTTTTGAGTGCAGGTAGCTACTTGTCAGTGGCACGCTGAGATCTTGAGCCTTTGATCTTTAGTACCAGCCATTAATTGAAATTCAGATGAATATTTAGTTGACCTAAGAGCGTATAACACTCCAGTCCAAGGTTTACAATTATTGCATTACACTGGATCAAGAAAGGCATGGGGTTTTCGACACTCTTTACACTGCTTTAGCAGGACTTTATAACAATGAACTATTTTATCTATTTATTCATTTATTCGTGTGTGTGTGTGTGTGTGAACTGTTTCTCAGAAGATTTTAACATACTGCAGCTAGGTTTTTAAAAGCTTTTTATGTTGTTACTGGATTAAATCACTCCAGATCCAGTCCTTACCCTTTATGCTATTGCATTGGTGTTACAGATTACACAGCAATTACGTACGGAAGCATTTACTTTGTAAATTGGTATTTTAAAATTATGCTGAACTGGACCATGTATTTCCTTTTAAAATCAGAGCTCTGTAAGGGCGGCCCCTGCTAAGCAATAAATAGTCAGTAGGAAAGGACTCTCAGAAACTTCCAGTTCTATCATACATACTAGCAGCAGAAGGTGGTTAAACCTTCCATGCATCAGCACCTGGGATCATCACGATGGGGGAAAAAATCCAGTTTGTGTATACCACCAGAAAGCTAATAGAATTATCACTCCGGCATGAGGAGAAATTTTTATTTGAAACACACAGTTGTGCCAAGCAATAAGTGGATATGGGAATTCACGGTAGAGGTAGTTAACCCTAGGGACAATTTGTATATTTATAGAAGTGGGATAATATAATTTACTATATTTTTCTTGCCAATGCCTTTTACAGTAAATTTTCTGAGAGTTCTTTCTATTACGATAGTCTTTTTCAGAATCACACAGTCACACAAGGTTTGTGTTTTTTCAGATGCATCACTCACAAAGCCTTTGATAGGATTGAAAATACTAAACAATTTTTGATACGTCCAGCCCCAGACCCAGATCATCCTGATCCCAAAACCAGAAAGTTCCTAGCACTTCTGCAAGGACTTCTGTTGCCTCAACAATTTGGCAGAGTTTTACCTTATGCCTCAGGTACAGTTTCTCAGGCTTGCAGGGTTTCTCCTGAATGTAAATAAAGGAAGTAGTAAAGAGGCAACAGCCCAATATATTCCTAACTTGGACCTCCGTTTTTCTGTCCAGGTCACCTTCTCTCTGTCACTGTGTACAGCCCCATCACACCGCACAACATCACATATATGGCTATCCCTCCCCACTTCACAACAGAAGCCAAAATACTGCAAGGAATTCTATTGAGCAAAATAAACTAAATGTTTAACAAACATAAAACAACTTTGTACTTACATTGGCTTTAATTTGTCATCTGTCATTTGAACTCAAAAACCAGTCAGAAGTTTTACAAGGTTGAAAGTGTCAACTGAAACAAAATAAAACTTAAAAGTATACTCAAAAAGAATAGAGCAATAGAAAATGAGCCTAGGGGAACATGATGAAGAAACAAAGGCTGGATTGAACTTGTTTAGGAGAATGGAATTAAAGTGAGGTGGATTCAGTCAGTTGTCGACAACAGGACACAACAGCTAATGCCCGAAGATGATTTAAGCTAATTATTATTACAGATTACAGGATATAGATTGTGTCATCTGGCAGTGTGATGTGCGTCAGAGTGAGAAAAACATTTTTAAAATCTTGCATCACAAATTAATCAGAATTTAAATGAAACTCATCAAGCTTTTGTGGAATACAGATAAACTGGGAAAAGGAATGTTCCTGCAATACTGAAAGAAGTATTTAATGTAGTTTACACTCGACCAATCTTCCACCAACACCATTAGTCCGATAAAGTGACATGAGGGGGTTTGTTCTGGAGCACAGCTTGAAAACTGGCAAGGAATCACTGACGTGCCTTATACATTTTAGAACTCATATTGATCCGCGTTCTCCTTTATAAGTGATTGCTGACGTAGCCGAGGCTTTAAAGTTCCCAGAGAGACTGTTTGAAGTTATCCAGGTAGACCATAGAGTATTAATAAAAATAAAACAAGAGGGCAATCATAAATGATTGTGCATAGGCACGGAGTGGTCATAAGGCACACCAGCCAAAAAAAAAGTTATAGTAAAAAAGAGTAAAACTTTTTTTTTACATTTTATTATTAAATATACTTCATAACGTCTAATGCTTTCACTTAATTTCTTATTTATGTTAGAAGTTGGTGTGTATGCTACAATAACAAAATGGATGTTCTTTTAAAAATGTTAAAGTAGCTCTGCTTAGTAAAACAGGGCAAGCTTAAGCCTTGTTCGTGTCAACATTTTTATTTAGAATGTTTTTCTAAAACAATTGCGTAAAATTGCTATTAGGAACATACGTTAAATTGGCCTACATTAAAATAAAAATGTAATAATAAAAATGATAATTAATGGCCCATAATTAATTAATAGCACAAAATTCCCATGGCAATGATCAGTCCCTGCTTGTGTGTAACATTTCCAAGGGGCATTACGCTACAAAAAAAATAAGCTTGAGAAAGACAAAAATAAACTTGTAGGGCCTTACGGTAGGATAATGATGATGGATATCACCTTCGTATCACACAGGTACCTTTTGAAATAACAAGTGATCTTTGTGTCAGAGGTGAAATCCTCCCGGACAGTGTGCTGAAAAATTTACGAGGCACGTCCTTCCGCCATTAAAGAGAGTTAATGATGTTGTGGTGTTTCAGAGATTCACTGAAAGATATGTATATCAAAGCACACCCCGTAGAGATGAACTGCTAAGGTGCAAAATTCTGCTTGGGGTAGCAAGTTTGAGAGACTTTAATGCCAGTGGATCTAAAAAGCGATCGGTAGGTAGTGGAGTAGCCTACCAAATGCATAGGGCTCATGATCAAGGACAGCTCAACCCACTCCCTGCTCAGAAGCATCATCCTTACATGAAACTAATTTAGCGTGCTGCTGTGTCTGGCTCAGGGAAACCCAAGCGTGTCTTAGCTGTAACTTCCACAGCTAAACTAATTGCTTTACAACACTAGCTTGAAGACCCAGCTTTGTAACCCAGCATTGCCATTACCTGATTGCTGCACCTTCATTAATGTGAAAACCAGGCAAATATAGATGAGGCACAATATTTAATTTCCGCTAATGGTATATAGGTACCTAAGCCCCAGCACAGGAAATCTTAATGACTCTTAAACCAAGCACCGAAGCAAACCATTTATTAAGCTATACCACTGACTGCTTTAATCACACGTTTTGTCAGGGGGCATTTTCAGAAGTAAATATACAACATTTTTAATTGAATGTGGGACTGGAGAACTGGTCCATTTGCCTTTGTTTGCTGCAGCAGCTTAATTCATGTCCTGTGCTTGTCCTGTCTCCATGAAATAACCCGGACATCCACTCCATTAGACGTCCAGGACCCAGTTTAATATAGGCACTTGTACCCATCATCCTTGGGTTTATTTTATTCAAGAGCGACTCAAGTATTTACTTTTACATAGCCAATTTATTAAAATGTTTTTATTCTTAATCGCTTCAATTTCATCTACCTTGTGCACTAATTGTTCAAATGCAGCCTGTCATGAAAACAAGATCATTGTGATTTAATCCAAGCAAAACTTTCTGGGACAAGGTTATAGTCTGAGAATCCGTTAATCAATAAAGTCAGTATAATCAGCAGCAACAATTCGAATTTTTCTATAGAATTGCCGTATAATATGTTAAATGTGGAACAACAAAAATTTCTTTCAGCTAATTGGAATTATTTCCAAAATGAATGATTAATTTACCCACAGGGTATGGTGTAAAAACATACACTTTCCCTCATTGTAGTGTGAACATGTCGGTTTCAGCAAATATATGTACAGCAATGCCTAAAAACACAAGGATAAGCGTCAATTAATGAAAATCAAAGTTTCCTTTTACACTGAAGATTGTCGTCCTCCATCTCTGCAGAATATCGCTCCGATCAATGGTTGTTGATCTTTTCTAGAAAACAGCTGTGTTGGTGTTTCTGTTTGTAAAGCGTATCTTAAACATCCCGGCTTCCATAATGATACATAATGTATTTTTAATCCAGGGGCCACTTTATCCCTGTTAGAACCGACTAATTGGAGACTCGCAGTCTTAGCAGATAGACCCTGCCCTGCCGTTGTTCCGATAATTCACATTTTGCAGTATTGCTATTCAGTCAAGTTGATTGTTCGCACTTCAGCAGATCAATATCACACCCCACTACCCCACATGTAAACATCTTTGAATGAATTATGTATGTATACAAGTATGAATACATTAACTCTTGTCCCAATTATAGTATAGATTTCCAAGGAGATTTCCAAGTAAGCTCTTACATTAATGCCTATGCAATATTTTGTTTTATATCTTTAAGTGTCTAAGATAAATGTCACTGTCGGTCATGAAAGCCTGCCTCCAACTACAGCTAAATAAGCAGGTAGGGCTTTTCTGAATGGAGCATTTGAGGGAAAAGGTAGCCAAGTCAAACTAAATTAATATAGCGAGCATCGAAGAGAAGTGTGTAAATATTAGTCCGACATTAAATCTCTTTACATTAACCCTAAACTTCAGTTTTACATTGGAGATATACAGTACCACAACCAACCATGACTGCATGACTGCTGTAGATTACTCGATTTTTTTTTGTGTTGAAAAAGTAAGTGAGAAATATTTGTAATGGTATGCTTCGAATGCATTGCTATTAAAGTATTTCAAACACCACCCCACCCCACCCCACCAGGCAGGATGGGTCAATGCTTATGTCAAATTCCGACTCTGCCATCGGCATGGCCATTTGTTGGACAGGGCAACATTGTTCCACTCCTCAATAGTCAGTGTTAGTGATCGCATGCTCACTGGTATATATGTGTTTCAGCGAAAGGAGACTATAGTCTAACTTAATATATTTGCCAAATGAAAAAATGCAGCTATTTTGTTACTATGTGTTGGGTTTTTATCCTGTTGGGAATGCATGTGTTTTCATTTTTGATTACAATTTTACAGTTACATGCAGTAGTTTTTTTCAAACTAATTGGACACTAATAACTGTCAACCTTTACTATATCTTTTAAAATGGACATATCTGAGGTTATAATTATAGCCTGATATTACAAAGCCCCTTAGTTCCAATATGCCATGTGTATTATTATTATTTATTATTCCATTTATTTTTTTAGTAGTATCCGTGGTTGTTAGAGATGGGAACTATACATGTTTAAACTCTGAAAGAAAGATTAAACGTTTAATAATATCACTTCACCTCCTTTCATACGTTTATGGTTTATGCATTGTATTACTTATTATGAGTATGTATCATTGATATCTCTTTCAGATAAACTGTATGCAGATATAAGACCAGCACTAAAAACTAACTATTGCATTACAAATTATCTTAATTGCTTTTTTTATCCACAAAATTACTGTATGTTTATCAAAGTAATTTAACCGCTCAATAAACTTAAACTCTACTTACCACTAGTTTGTTTGCCCTCTATTGGTTGATTTTGAGCAGTGCATGTGTAAATGTAGACCAAATATAGGGCTATTTGTAATGGAATCGCAGTTAAATTTTGAGAAAACTCTACTTACTATTAAACATATCCGTCAGTCATGTAACATTAGCTGTGGAAATATGACAGACTTACGACACTAGATAAAAATTACGCTAAAGGTCATCTCTGTAAAGGGTCTTCCTTTTGCAGGGAAGAGAGATGATGACTTCTGATTAGGATGCACAATGACTCTTGAATTGGTAACACCAGAATTTGGTCTCATTAACTAAATAAATCTCTGGTGCATCTATCCTACCTCTTCCCTTCCTGTGGGCGTGTTGAAAACAGTAAAATCTGGGGGGGTGTAATCTGGCGGCTTGTCCTGTATGCCACAGTAACAGAATATATAATAAAATCCAAAAAGATTGTGGGTAGTCTTACATCACAATAGTGCGTCTGCATTTTATCCATTCATCTGAGCATAAACAGTGACTATCTGCAAGATACCTTTTCTGCAGAAACAGAGAGACTAAAAAACCCAGGCTAGTTAAAATAACTAACAAATTTGTGTACCAACAGATTTGCATGCTGGAGGCAAAAAAAATTATATGGGGCATCATAACTCAACTGGAACTGTTTTTTATGTCACACTGTGTTAGAATAGATGTAAGCCCCCTCGGCCCGCAATACGGCTACATACACTAGCCATTATCCCGCTCACACCATGGGGAGAGAGAGAGAGAGAGAGGCTGCAAACCACGTCTCTCCCAGTACCTGGTCTCAAGCATTATTTCAGCTTTTATTCCAGACGAGTGTGTGTGACGAATCACTATGCCATCGTCCTGTTCGAGCTGAAGCATGTTCCTTTGTTCCCATTCAGGGTGTCCCCCTGTCGTTCCAGCACTGGAAATAAATTAAAAAGATATTACATTGTCTAACACACACATACAATTCAACCCCATTCAGCCTACCCAGTTAAGCAATAAAACCATGAATATGTGAATTCTCTATTTATCAGTTATCTGGTAGGCTCCAAGTTTCTCCTGAAATGCGGGAGTGTTCCAGGAAATTATATTGTACCTTTCAGCAGCTTAATCCAAGGCAATGTTAATTGTGGACTCATTAGCTGTCTGCCATGCTTAGTCCCTTTCTGACTCAGTGAATTGGCAGAACCAGACAAGCCATATGAAGTTCACGCTCTGTATCGTCAGTGCAAACCTTTTGACACATATTTAAAGTTGCTTCATATTACACTTTAATCAATGTTTTTCTCAAAATACTGGGGGAAAATCAATAATAGAAATGCAAGAAACTCTTCAAGAAGCCAACCAGTGCGTTATTATTGTTTTTAACTGTAATAGCATTCGCTAGCTATTAAATAACAAGTTCATTATCTGTTCATTCATCATCAGTGGTCAAAACAGCAGTTCAAATGTCAAAGAAATTAAAGAACAACGTGGTCCTCATCACCAAGGGCCTTATTTAGAAGTAATTGAGAAATTGAATAAATAAAGACAGTCTTGTGCTACATTATCACAGATACAGGCTATGGCTAAAAGCAAAAAGGGATAGCACCAAAAAAATGTTTGGGTTTTTCAGCTAACAAAGATTATTATTTTACGTAATGGCCTTTAACTTGTTTAAAATGAACTTGGAGTGCACAATATTTAGTTGATTTTAATTCAATTTGTAAATTTGACATTTTCAGAGTTCATAAATCATTCAGTCACTAAAGCAAACATTTTCTGTGCTCTGTTACAGATAACTATTTTTTTTTTTTTTTTTTGCACTTTTTCGTCTTTTTAAGCTTTGTTGTGCGATACAGTTTTCTATTCCATCTGGCTCTTGGAAGATTTAAAATCCCTGGATACAACTGAGAGAGGGCAGCTACAAATCCACCACAGCTACACTGAGTGCATTAGAAACCGCATTAAACTCATTCGACGTTAGATACTTTCATTTAAAGTGCTTGAATACTTTTAAAAGTGTACACTTTTACAGTTTAAATCCTGCAGTTTTTAGAGAACTATTAATCAGATTTAAGTTGGTGTATTGAGAACCAACAGTACTTTGACTCAAGTAAACAACGTGTCATACTTTAGGGAGATCTTTGTTTTATTTGATTTTTAAAAATGGTTTAACGCCATGCAGTTGTCTCATATATATCTGGGTTATTTGTCCCCACTGAAAAAAAATAATTAGGGTTCATAGAGGTAAAAAAACAAATAAATAAAATTCTGATATTCACATTATTATTTAATAAAGAAATATTAATGCAGTTTCTCTTACAGAATTTACAGTATCAAAGGACTCATTTAACAATTGTTTATGATCAGCATTCTCACACTAATTTCATTTCTCAGGCATCCTACATTATTAAACAGCTTTTTAATATCTAAGTTGAGGATCTAACTTCCTTGCGTAGATTCCCAAAAAACCCTTGGTGAGTTTTTAAGCACCAGTCTCTAATTCTAAATCAACTCTGATCTAAAAACCATCCATTTTTTAAAAATAGAAACATTTAAAATATTGATTAAAAATAACTTTCGTAACTTAAATTATGAGGATTAATGATGGTTCCCAAAGACCGCTAAATCAGGTTAGTCAGAGCTTACTGAAATGAGAAGGTGCTCTGAAATTTGCAGACTACGCCAGGCCTTCTATCTGTCAGATTAACTGTATGGAAAAGCTCAGTTGAAGCAGAGGAAAGAGAAAGGCTTGATGTTTCTAATTAAGGGCGGCCCTGGTGACTCTGATATGTCACCACCAAGCACCAGTATGGAAAAAATCTACTGCCCTGGAGAAGGGTCTTTAAAAAAAAAGCACAGATAACACTACCTGAAGCAGAAGGGGAGTTGGGAGAGATCGAATGAAATGGGTAATTAAATTAAACAGAAAAGATGTCCTCGTAAGTACAGGCCATGGTCAGCAGCATCCACACATTTCAGAATATCCAGGCGGTACTGTTCTCATTGTCCAACCTGTAGCTGTTTTAAGCTTTTAAGAAAATATTTGCAGATCAAGCAGAGGCATTGTCTTGCTCACTTTGCCCCCCTTACCAGACCCCTTATCTCCTTGTCTTCCTCCTTTATTGTTTAATGTTGCAGCGGTAAAAAATCAGAGATCTAAGATAAAGAAACATGGAATGATTCTTTCAAAAGATATTCCCTCATTTAGTCTCCAATCATATTCACACTCATCAAACCATTCAACGACCCATTGTGCCCTGCGGATGGGGGCATTGTCATCTAGGAAGAGACCACTCCCATCAGGATAGAAATGTTTCTCCATGGGATAAAGGTGATCACTCAGAATAACTTTGTAATGATTTTCAGTGACCCAACACCCAAACCAGGAAAATTACACCAGTTAGGTTTGGCATATCATTAGAATTCAATGAACTGGGCATACACTTTTTAGGTTCTTCGACTACTGACGCTCTCCCAAGATCTAACAAGCTGCATACAAAATACCATACATTTTCACATTGTTCAAGGACCCCACTCTTTAAATAAATATGAATAATGAGTGATGTTTTGGCTTAATTTTCAAAGTAAATGTATGAATGGATCAAAGCTTATCCTCGGAGCACGGATGTATATAATAGGATGTGCATATTCAGTTTAGTTTTGATTTAAATTGATTAAAATCTTATTCAGAAACCATCCCAACTTCCGTTTCCTCAACATTTAATTCTCTCCATATAATGACTATATCTATGATCTTAATTGGTCATTGATATGCTCTACATACATGTGTTTAGTCGACAACCCTAAATACTGCTCTTCCTAAGGTAAGATGATGTTCAAAGTCAGAAATACAATATATAATTTCATAATAAAATGTTCTATGACTATCAAATTCAATGTTTATGTTCTATTATACAAGATAAGACTGTAAAATATTGTGTCATGCATATGATTGACATGCAGTCAGAGCACGATCAGGCCATGGTGTGAAGAGCTTGTGGGGCGTTGGTGCAAAAGTGGCAGAAATGTCACAGCCGACAATTTCTTTACATCCATTCTGTTAAATGTTGGCGCTATCATTCAAACAAGCCACAAATCCCAGAGGACAGAGAGATTGAAAGTTCACGGTTTGGCTTTCATGGGCAGCTTACCATGGTGTCATATGTACCTGCAAAAGGAAAAGCGGTATTGGCGCCGTCCTCTATGCACCATGACACGAAGGTTGAAGGGGAGAAGCAGAAACCAGAGACCGCACTGAAGTACAATGCAACCAGAAGTGGTGTGGATAATGTGGATCATCTGGCCAAAATGTTCACAACCAGAAGTGGTGTGGATAATCTGGCCAAAATGTTCACAACCAGAAGATAAATAAACAAGTGGCCGATGTTGTAGTTTATGAACGTGGTGGATGTTGCTGCCATCGTTGCCTTCATCATCTGGATGGGGAACTTCCCAGATTGGAAGTTTTCAGAATGTGGCCCCAGTCGGTAGTCCTATTATATGTTAAATATGTTGGTAGGATGAGGATTAAACACACTAAAATATTTTATTTTACTAGAAAATTATTAATAATTGGCCTTTGATAAGAGGAATCCTTTAATGATCAAATGCTTAATGTTACCGTATCTTGGTGAGAATAAGTTTAAACTCTTTAACCCCCCCATCTGTAATAGGTGAAATTCATTCCAGTCACATCAGATGGGGCAGGTAGAAAGTAGTTTAATTTCACTTGGAACGTAGTGCCCCTAGAGAATTGGGGAAAGTTTCCCTGCATGCACCATTTGTTCCCCTAATTTAAGGATCCGTACTGGAAATGCAATGCCGTATGGCTGAAAGACTCCGCTGCCAATTACCTCCGCTTACCTCCATTCGTTTCTCAGTATTAGACATCTCTAATTAGATGAGTCCTGTTACTCACTGAGGAAAGAGTCATTGCATTCAACTGAGTTTGTGTTGGGATTTAAGACCCATTACTATGTTGTTTGCATTTTTATTACACAAAATTTAAAAAATATATATTTATTGGCTGGCACAAGTTAAACTAAGCTCCCATTAAAAGTTGCCTCATGAATAATCTGATTAATACCTCAGGCTGGAATAGACTATATATATATATAAAGTTAGTCAGCCTAAGATTAAAAAAAAAAAAAGATTATTAGCAAATAGCAATCCTAAAATTACACCGGACTTATTGACTGAGCTTTTCCAATAGAAAAGGTATTTATCTCTAGTAGAAACAGGACTTTAAGGGTTAGTTCTTCGTGGCAGATTATGACCTTTGCACTTTCCAAATTCTCTTTAAATGATGAAGTGCCCCTGTCTAAAAATAAGGCGAAAATGTGTTGTCCTTGTTGTAAGTATGACGGTTTAAAGTTAGACCTGAATGTTGATTAAATATAACACAGGCAAATTATCATGCAGAATGTCATGATATGAGTTTGTGAAGCTGAAGGCTATAGTGACCCGATGACCAGGCAAAAAATATGAATCCATTAGATACACTCGCTTGAGGCTCTACTTAGCAGAAAAAATGGAAATGCATGGTTTTTATGGTCAACGTGGAACCATATAGGTTCATCGTTTTTATTTTATTTTCTTACCATTGTGACCTCATTTCTTTTAATTAAAAATTAAGCTAGTTTGCAGAGATGGTTGTTTGCTGTTAGATTCTGCCACTTCAGCTCAAATGAGTGTGACTTATTTTGTTATACGCAACCACTGCACATTTGTCGTTATTTTTATTATTTTTAGGGAAATTTGATGCATCCAAACAGTGGTGTAAAATTCTCTCTGCTGATGTAACTCGGTTCGGCTTCCCCGTGCAATGAATTAATCTGGTTCACCATAGTTAGTGTTAGAGCAGCGGTGTGGTTTCACCATGTGTACCCAGAGGGTGACTGGAAAGTGCTACCGCATGGTCTCAATATGCTTTCCATTGGCAATGTCCCAGACCATAGATTTATCATGTGGCATGGTCTGCTATATCCAATGACCTTCTGAATTTGCCCAGCTGGCAAGCTTTGGGAAATGTATTTCCATAAATGTACAGGTATTTTACTGGATCGTCATGTGGGCGTAATGAATAATGCTCAGTTTCTTTGACTTATACTTCTTAAACATATGATAGCTCATTTTATTAACTCATTAATATCCATCCAATTTTCATATATAATTGAATAATATAATGTAATATAATAAAAATAATTTTAAATCATGTAGTGTTATCACCGGCCTAATTTCCCTGAATGCTGTGTAACAGCTTAATTTATTGAATTCCAAGCTATTTAACCCCATTCCGGCCCCTTATAGCTCAATATATAGCTTATATGTCAAACCAAATCCAGAATAGAGAGTGTGTGAGGCATGCAGCAAGCACTGTGGTCCCAGACTTATACTGTGTGCATCCGTGCTGCTCCACCTCTTCAGCACAAGATTCGCTGTGCTCTTACAAACTTGTGTTGACAGATCCATCCCCTTTGTCAGGGACCCGGTGGACTTTACCCCGGGACGGGACTGGAATAATAAGAAACATCCCCACAATGAACCAGAGAGACATGGGGAAATGAAAGTCAAGGGCCTTGCAGTTGTCGATGGCTCTCACATGTTTAAGTAGATATTTGAAAGAGCGGACAGGCTTTGATTCTGGCACA